>UELW01000322.1:11108212-11137799 GCA_900490495.1 Danionella dracula
TTTTACTTGGGGTGGCTCTTTGTATAAACATATATACATATAAACAAATAAATAATTTCTTAGATAATAATTTATACCCATCACAAGTAAAAATAAACAAATATATAATTGTATAAATATGTGATATATATGAAAAGTTTAGCTTTTAATACATTTATTTTTACTAATTTATAAGAACTAGTTGCATAGTATATAGTTCATGTTTAGTTAATTGTCTGGAATAAAAATAAATGCCACACAGAGACATTGTAGATTTCCGGCCACACATTCTATGTATGTATATATGAAAAGTAAAAGTATATATATATATATATATATATATATATATATATATATATATATATATATATATATATATATATATATATTTTTTTTTTTTTTTTCTTTTCTTTCTGGAAATAAAATAAAAAATAATTTCCCCAAAAACAAAAACAAAAAAACCTTAGACTTTCTCTAGAGTAAACAAGAACTGGTGTCAGGCTCATGTCAATCATTTTTGTCCAGTAACCTCAAACAGCCAAGCTCTTCATTCCACTTTTCCATATTTCATATTTAACAGTTCAGAATGATTCCAAACGCTTGGAAAACCTAAAATGATAAAGGGTCTGCTGATAAATGGAGGCATTGAGGGAATTCCACAGCTTTTCTCCTCCCTTCCACACATCCATTTAAATGCCTCAGACTTGCGCTTCACAAATGTCTTGGTCTCCAACAGGTTGGTATTTGCTTTCAAAACACGGCCGTCATTCCCAGTAGATTTAACTTTGAACCAATCCATTTAGAGGTCGACCAATAGGAGCACTTTATCTGGACCGGAAGCTTCTCTGACCGGTACGATTCATTTTAATTGCACTTCTAATGCTGTTTATAATCTTGTAGAGTGGGCTGAGAAAAGCCCTGGAGATGCTGACAAGAGCGCTGAAAAGCCAGGGCCAGGCCCTCAGGGGAAGAAAGTTCAGCGCGCTAACTCGCTTATGTGTTAGGAACAGCTAACGTAGAAATATTGTTGAGGGTAATGTTTGAGAATGCTTCTCTCGGAGGAAAACTGTTGAGTCGGCTCTTCTCCCCACTGGCAATTAGAGCCAATCAGAGGCTCAGTCATACTTCAGCTCAGGCATGAGATTTAAAAGAAGGGAAAGTTTGTTTTGGATAGGAGATCACGGTTTCTTTAAGTCATGCACTTTCCCTTCTATACAGGGCTTTGATCTGGTATTATGGACTTGGAAGGACATAAGCCAAAAGTCAAAACTGCAGGCTACGTTCAGAGAAGACTTCTGCTTGTTTGAGCTACTCTTGACTCTTCCAGTACCATCTCGTCTTAAAGAGTTTTATTCAACAAAATTACAATTATAATTAAATTAAATGTGCATGAATTCCAGTACAACAGGTTTGGAAATAATAAAGGGGATTTCATACTGGGAATTTTTTTTATCCCTTTCATGCATATTTGAGAGCCAACAAGGAAAGAAAATGCAGCCTTTTGTCAAATTTTGCCTATCACGTCATAAAGTTTGTAACAGGGAGTCGATGCTATATATTGTTTTTCATATTTGTAAAAGGAATGGGAATTTAATTTGAGAATGAGAATCACAGACGAAACAGGCTGATATTTTATTCATATAAAAAGACAATGACAATGATTTCAGTAGGGTTGTGACTGGGCCACTCCAGAAGGTGTATTTCGCTTTGTTTAAGCTTTTCTTTTGTTGATTTGCTAGAATGCTTTGGGTCATTGTCCTATCGCATCAGCTATCCTCTGCAAAGCACAGATTGTTTGTGTTTTCCAGAAAAATGTCTTGATGAACTCTGGAATTCATTTGTTCAGGTCAAGAGGCAGCAAAGCATCCCCAAACCACGATGCTCCCTCCACCATGTTTTACAGTGGGAGGAGGTTTTGATGTCGGTGTGCTGTGCTTTTTTAACTTCAAACAACTCTATTCTGGTTTCTTCTGTTTACAGATATTTTGCCAGTGTAGCTGTGGAATATACAGATGCTTTTTAGAAAACATCAAATGTGTTTCAATATTTTTTTTGGACAGCAATGGCTTCCTCTGTGGTGTCCTTCCGTATACTCTGGTACGCCTCAGCCTAGGGGGAGGGCGCAGCATAAATATGGACCAGTAAAATTAAGGGCTGAAAAGATGGCGTGAGAGAAATATAAAATAGAATCGGTTTATTTCACGCAAGTGGATAATTTGAAATATACAACTACCTAGGGAGATTGAACCCTAAAGAAAAGCAAAGAATTCCGTGGACTCTATTAACTAAGCTGCCTATACACAAAACCACACTAATTGGCCAAAAGTACACAGACAATCAACAGAAAAGGAAACAATCTCCCTACAACTAGTATTTACAATCAACAGACGATCAAATCAAGGGCAAATCTCAAAAGAGTAGTTATTATATATAAATTAGTAGATATATAATTATAAATTAGTACATGTCTATCGATGTGTACTGACTTACAATTTGTTTCAAAAAGTTTAAGTTGTGGGTGAGAAATAACGAGCTAAAAACGTAACGATGAACAAGTGCTTTTGAGAACCAGTAATAAGGAGACCTACACTGGTGGGTTTGAATTTGGAACGGAATTTGTTTGCGCGGGAGCTCAGGCACTCCATCCCTCAGTGGCCGCGCTCCCCTGCTCCCGGTCACAAGCCACGGATATCGAATTCCACAAAGTCATCATTAGTCCAGCTTCAGAGCCTCCCCAGCCCACAATTAAGCTTGATTCTATTCTAATCCAATCCAGCCATCAGAGTACCGGGTGACACTCCTTGCGGTTTTAAAGTATGGATCGAAGGATATTCCTTACATCATTAATAAATCAATCGACAGGCGAGCTGATGATTGAGAAGAAGCTGCAGCAGGCACGACACACCAACAATGACAGCTCAAGTTGAACCCAGAATGTTTTATTAGGTCTCTAGGTTGTTTTCTCACCTTACATCATTTACACTGACAAATCGCACTTGACATAGCATGCTACGATATTGACAAAAGGCTAGTAATCTCATTTATCTGATTCTAGGCTTCAGACGTGTTGCTTCTTCTCTCGGAACTGAAAGTAAATGGCTGCTCAGATTTGTTTGTTTAGTGGGTCTGCGAGAGAGAGTTTACAGTTGTGACAGTGCTCGTGTGTTTGCATTCAAAATGACTGAGAGGCCCATTAGCAGTTATTCCTAATGGCTCTCGAAACATTAGCTTACAGGGTCTTTTCGTTTACTTTAAACCAATAGAAAGGCAGAGTTCCATGGGATTTTGTCATTTCAGGTTTCTTTTTATCTAGATGATAAGATTTCCAGAGATTATTTTTAATACTGTTCTGATATTACAAATAACGTCGCAAATCCTCCACATTTAAGTTTGTTATCCGAACACTTGTGCAACCCTGCAATCGTTTATAAACTAAACATCTTTAGCTGCTTGGTTTAACATAATAAGTCAATTTATTGTGGATAATAATGAAAGTGGTCTTATAATTAGTTCTTTTGAGATAAGGTAAACGAAATGACTACTTACTGTAAGGGGCAGATTTTATTTAAAAGAAATTATCCAAATAAATCGGTGCATTTACAGTTAAATTTCATATTACTGAACTGTTTTAAGAGAATTCTGTTCGTTACATAACAATAAAAAATTAGTCCTGTACACTTAGTCAACTTTAACACTATTTAACTGTTTTCTGAAAATACAGTTTGCTACTATAAAAAAAACATTGCTTTTCTCCTATTGGAAGAGATGTCATCGCTGTGTATAAAGGGCATGATTACAATGGTTTATCTGTTTTTTCAAATTCATTTTCATGATTAAAATGTGTAATAATGTTCTATGTGTTCAGTGTTATGCCATTTTGCACTTATGTATAGTATATTTACATGCCGTATTTGTTGGGTGTTTGCATCAAAAGATGATGGCGAGAAAGCTACGAAGACTTTTCATCAAGACCCACATTTTGAAACCCTGCTGCCAGTAACTTACTGTTAAATTATAGAAGTGCATAATTACTGAGAACGATAATAAACTATTACAAAACAGCTCACTGCTGGAAACTCGGCTGCCAGCACTTCACCGTTAAACTACAGAGCTTAATTTCAGAAAACTGTAATAAACTATTAAAATACAGCTCACTGCTGGAAACCCTGCACCCAGTTTTCTACTGTTAACATTTAGAAAAGCTTTATTTCAGAAAACGATAATAAACTTAAAAAAAAACAGAACACTGCTGGAAACCCTGCTGCCAGTTTTCTTCTGTTAACTTACAGAAAAGCTTTATTTCAGAAAACGGTAATAATAAATAAAAATAAAAAAAACAACCCACTGCTGGAAATCCTGCTTTGCTCTAATTTTCCAATCAACAGTGAGTTATTTCTCTGACATTCTCTGGTTTACAGGCTACAAAACAAAAACTGTGTAAAAAGCAAGGGTTTGTTCTTATAAATATTTTAAAATAATTGTTGAAATATTCTAAACATATTTATTCATCTGGGCAGTTCATTCCGCTGTGGCGACCCCGAAAGGGGAAAAGCCGCCATGAAAATGGATGGATGGATATTTATACATCTGGTCACTTTTGGCACAAGTTTTCTTGTGTTTTTTTACTTTTAAAAACTAATTTTAATAGTTTAACAATTGTATCAAGACTAATCAAATTTGCATTCAAAAATGGATTCATGGACATCTGTCCTCAAAGTATTCAAAGATCAAGTATTTTGCTCTGGTGCCCTGAAACATGAAGTCTAAGCTTATTTTTTAAAACACAACAAGAACTCTGAACTAGTGGAACATAGTGGAATCTGAACTCGTGGAACACTCTATTTATAGATCAAACTTTCAGACAATAAAAAAAATACAAAAATGCAACATAAAAGAAAACATAATGCAACTAATGCCAACTTTTATTCTGGTTTACAATGTGTTGACTGAGCATTTAACCCAGAAAAGAAAACCTTTTTTTAAAGGTAACTTGAATAAGTATAATTTTAGTTACAAGACTGATAGTGGGTTTATACTTCATTAAGACAAAATATCAGAGATTTAAAAAGCCTGAAGTGTGCGTTATACTGTACACACGTAGTATACACTACTTGGAGGTCATCTTGATCCCTGTTCACAACAAAGAAGGATAATATAAATCCATAACAGAAAACCACTTGAAAAGAAGATGAGACTTAGTACAATCATTTCCATTTCATAGTGTAATGACTTGCAAGGAGATGAGCTCCTCAGGAAATTCATTCTCAGCCTTGCAGAGATCTTATTAAAGTTTCCTCGCAGCATTCCTCTGGCATCATACATTCTCCCACGTTATCTTCATCATAAGAAGACATTCACAGTCCACTCGTGCTACACCGATTCTACCTGACTCAAATTTCAACCAAGACATCTCCTCTGGATCCACACAATAACAATCCTTTCAGCACAGAGAAGGAATCGCAGAGCTTAATCTACAACAAACTCTTTGAATGAAATAAAACACATTTGTAGCTGACCCCATGCTAAAAGTTGTTAGCATTAAAGGGCTTGTATGATTTTAAAATAAACTTTTGGAAGGTGTTTGGACGTGAGGGCATTGACAGTGTGGTGCACACTCATGTCTGAGTAGATTGAATTTGTTAAGTTATGTGTGTACATTTAATAAGAGTAAAATAGCATAAAAAATGAGATGTTAAGCATCCCAATACCTAAAGATGTGGTTAATCGCTTCCACTGTGCACCCCTACTGACTAAGAGGCACCTTACAATACACAGTTAATGCAAAGCAATGCACAAAAGAGTAGACACCAATTAAAAAAAAAGTTTTTACATATACATCAGTAATACACGTTGTTATAAAACCAAATTTTGAGTGTTCATTGCCTTTCATCAGGCGTAGATATGAAAATTGCTGTTTCAAAGCTGACAGCAGTGATTTTCAAAGTTGCATTTCCTCTCCTTTTATTGTTTTTTGTTAGATTGTGCATCAACTATACAAACTAACGATAAAATGAATGCTCAGTTCAAACTGCCTACCTTTCAATGTGATGATGTAACAGATCTGGTCACACTGCATGACTGTGCGGAGTAGCATTCGGTCTCTACTGTGTCCAGACTGTATGATAGATCGGAGTCAAGAGGATTCACACGCATGATTTTACAAGAATTGCTGATAACAGTGTCTAACACAACTAAAGTCAACGCAAGGTTGTGTGCAAGTAGTAAAGTAAGGTCTCTGGCTTTACACTGCTGCACAGATGCCCTGGGCTTTCCCGCTAGTAGTCTCACAACTAAACGACGCAAGGTTGTGTGCAAGACTGGAGTTACGCAAGAAGTTTGCTATACAAGCTGAATCTGCGCTCATTTGCAGTGAAAAAAAAAAGTTAAAAAGTGATTATCGATGAGGAAATAGTTAGGGAGAGACGAGGAGCAAGGATTGAGTGTTCTAGAAAGAAAGTTGGAAGTAAATAAAAAATACCTTTGAACGTGTTATAGTTTATGCTTTGTTTCTGCCTGATTTAATGGAATCATTTTGGCTATTTTCTGACTGCAGGTCGTAATTCTGATTTTTCTGGTTCAATTGTTCACATTACAAATAACAAGCGCCTGTTATCAGAGATCTCGGGGACTCTTGAGGCTTTGTGGGCGTAAATATCGATTCAACTTCATTATTATTAAACAATGTTAAGAAAAAGATTTACATGGAAAGAACACACATTACGATATACTCCCGGAAGAGGAGTTAAAAGTGTTTGGATAACAACTGCGACTTCATTAAGTTTACAATTAACATTTGGGGTTTTCCTTTAACCATTTCAGCACAATAAGTAAAAATACACTAAATCACACACAACTTAAGAAGGATTATAAATTCAAGGTGATCTCGGTAGCTATACATGCGTCAAAGATGAGGCCCTAAATCTGATACAGGTGTCCATCAATATTTTATGGTCACTCTTTAACTCTAATGAAACCTTAAGAGACAGATACATCTTCCCATCATCACACGCTCACACACAATATATTGGCTTCAAATACAGGGCAATACAAAACACAGAACCCACATGAATTTCACATTAGCATAATGAATCAATGAATCAAATTCACAATAATCCTTTTTGACTCAACAGAACAACCTGATAAACTTGAATTTATAATCCTTCTTAAGCATCACTAACAGGCATCTCAACTAAAAAAAAGCTTATTTCATAGCTTTTGTTGTGACACTTCAAAATAAAAGTCCCCCAAACATAACTTTAAGAGTTCACAAAATGATGTAAAAAAGAAACTGAATCAGTTAATAACAATTTATGTTAGACAACTAAAAAAGTGATTCCGCCTCACTCCACAAGTATTACATTTTCTACTCTCAATGTAAGTATTTTCTAAACATAACATGACTTGATTAGCAAGCTGCCAAAGCTAAAGTTTATTTACTTGTAAAGAACACATAAAACAGCATGGATCAAATGTTATACTTTTAAAATATTATAATAAAATATCTAAATTGTATGATCAACAAAAACTAAACTTGGTAGATAATAATAGTTTCCCTTTAAGCTAAAAAAATCTTACACATACACTGTGCTCTTGTGCCCTGATGATTTCAAATAAAAAAATCTACTCTATCATCAACTAAGATGAGAATCCCTGAGTTTCAGCCCTAAGAAGGAAAGACAAGTAATTGAACACAGTTAGAAAAAATTGAGTGATCACATCAAATTACACTGTTTAAACTGTTTTCAGAAAATAGTCTGTTACCGCAAAAATGAGAGATGTCATCGCTGCACATAAAGTGCATGATTACATAGGTTTATCTGTTTATTCAAGTTAATGTTCATGATTAAAATGTGCAATAATGTTCTATGTGTTCTCACATTACACCCAAATCAATTTTCATTCAAGATATCTGCTTTAAAATTACAAACAAATGAGAATGGTTTTAACATCGAGAGAAAAGGTAAATCTAATCCAACAAACCCTTGCAATACTGCTTTTAGCTAAAGCAGCAGCGTGGAAAGATGGATTGAGGTGAGTTTGAGTCAAACGCCCCCTTCTGATAGTTGTGCACCTTTTCAGTATTTCGCTCTCTCTCTCCCCCTCTTACTCTCTCTGAGGTGAAACGGCTGCTGTCCTTGCCATCCGCCCCACGACTCATCCATCATTAATGAGAAGAACACAATTGATGTCTCACACCTGAGTACCTGTGACTTAGAAGCAGGTGTTACCCCTCCTCTATCCCATCTTTAGGCCCTTCTGGCCTTCTCCGTTTCCCTTAGAGTCCCGAGGCCTTGGGTGCTATGGCCAGGACACAGGAGTCCTATTGACAAAACTGATGGATGAGCTAAATCTTGAGTGTGTGTGTGCGTGTGCGTGTGCGTGTGTGTGTGCGTGCGTGCGTGTGTGTGTGTGTCTGAGTGTTTTGAGTGAGAGGAGAAGGAGAGTTTGCGAGTTTGTGTTTGTCACTGTGTGAGAACTTCCAGAACGTAGGCAAATGTTTCACTTGGATCTGATTTTAGGGAAAAGAAAAACAATTAAAGCTAAATGTGATTTATAGGCGGAAAAAGATCAAAGAAAGATCTCCGAGCAGATAAACGCTAACACATTGCCTTAAGTGTATGGATTTGTTCTAGAATGAGATCTGCTTTGTACCAGCATTTTGATGATATGTACTGCAAATTATCTACCAAATACGGCTTTAAATGAGAAACTGCATATGTTGAACAAAAATGTAAGGGATTCATGCTATGGTATGCAAAATAATACTAATCATTCAAAGGCATGGATAAATAGTAAGGGAAAGTTTCTTCTACTCCTGTCTAGAGCGGATATCCAAGACGAACAAAAGCAGCTGTTCAAGTTGTTCTTTAAGTAATCCTTTCAATTTAAAATTAAAACGTCTGAGTTTATACCTCAAAGTACAGGAACGTTATCAGCAAGATGGAGTGAAGACTCCATTAAATAATCAAATACACTAACTAAGCAAACTAACTTGATTTAAAAGTAATCAAGTTGCTGTTTTGATTGAGGTTTTCTCAAAGTAACTAACTACATTACTATTCATTCATTCATTCATCTTCATGTCGGCTTTCTTCCCTTTCGGGGTCGCCACAGTGGAATGAACCGCCAACTCTCTGGCATATGTTTTACGCAGCGGATGCCCTTCCCTGCCGCAACCCATCGCTGGGAAACATTCACACACACATTCACACTTTAACACTATGGGCAATCGTTCTTACTCAATTCACTTATTCCACATATCTTTGGACTTGTGGGGAAACCGGAGCACCCGGAGAAAACCCACGCGATCACGGGGAGAACATGCAAACTCCACACAGAACCAGTGACCTTCTTGCTGTGAGACGACGGTGCTACCCACTGCGCCACCGTGACGCTACTACATTACTAGTTACTTTATATTTATTAGTCACCTCGCCTCATAAGAACAATAAATATTAATAAAAAAAAGGTATAGTTTTTGAAGAGAACATGATGAAATTAACAATGAGTCAATAATGAATAATTACCAAACTCATAATTGTCTAATATCGCAAGCATGGTTGGTGAGAAACGGAGAAGTGTACTAGACGAATTGTCCGAGTGTTAGTCCGGGACCGTTGAGCAACCCGGGCCCGGAGAATACTCCCCCTTAGATTTCCAACTATTACCGCAGCTTAAATGAGGAGTAGACTGTCTTACACAAAGTGAGAAGAGGTGAAACGTGCATGTTGAGTGGCGAAGGGGTGGAAGGAGGGATGGCTTGCATGATGTAGATGTTAGCTCTTTGGTTATGTCTTATATACTGGAGATAATAAGGATAGGTGGGACCATATGTTTAGCCAATTATCAGCCAAGCTGTCTCAAAAATCTCAATTCCAAAAGAGAACCAGGTCTCTTTCTTGTGTTCCGAAATATCCGATATTTCATATCCCACATGACCTCAGTCTGAACAGTCAGGTCGCATTCATCAGACTTCAACGTTACTGTGGACATCAGGGGACAGACGTCACCTTTCTGGGCGTTGGCGGGGAGTTTAACAACAATCATTGCTCACACCACACTGGAGCTGAAGGCAGTCGTGGAAGGAAAGTGAAGTAATAGAACTAACAAATATTTCGTCTTTGTGTTCAATCAAAAATGAACTGACACACAATCACGCCTCAAATTACATTCTTATCCATGTTTACTTTCGTGCTGATCAAGGCCCAGGGTTGCCAGATCTGGACCAAACTCAACATAAACCTGGCTCAACTCAATAAAACCAGCTCACATCTCCACACAGACCTGCACTGTAAAAAGACCTGTAAAAAAACATGAAACATGGGTTATATCACTTAACAGCTTTTCCAATCTGCTCTCAGTCATTCGTGTTGGTGTTTGAAAACGGAGAAGTCTGATGTTTAGCTGGGGTGGGACATTTCAGGTGTTTTAACAGATTGTATTTAGGTTTTTTCACAGTCCACAACTTTATCATTTTCCTACACAATGACACTATCATACTCACCTGTGAATAATTTTTTTTTAAAATACTAAATATTTTGCTCTCCATTCTGAGTTTTTGTGTTAAGCACATCCAGTCAGAGTAGGTCTCTGGGAGAAGCTTGTTCTTCAGTCACACGCGAGCGACAGTTTGACATCATTTACCAGAGGTCTACTGACACCGAACAAGCTATTTCTTTCATTTACAGCCGAGATTATCGATGATTTCTGCAACACTGGAGGTCAGCGGTAATGTTTCATTCCCTGGACTTTAAACTATAGTCTAATTACTCTTGAACAATTATACTATTTCAACTATAAAAAATAACAGGTTCAAATAATGTGTATCAAACAAATTAATCTAATTAAAGCAACAAATAACTAAGTTATGAATTACTGCCCTACACTGGTAGAAATCAGTTCATAGGATCATAAAAAAACAATAGATTCTTATATTTAAAAGATGGTTTGGGCCAATCTGTAACTGTAAACATACAGTTTATGTCAAACTACTCATGAAATACGAATAATTACTAGTCCATACTGCTATTATGTTAAGAGAAACGCAAAGCTTACTTTTCGGCTGAATCTACTATACCTTACTATAATTTACTTGTCCCTGTTTGGACAATATATTTAGAATATCTTAAATTTGAGAAAGAATATGTTTTCATTTGTTCTATTTAACTTTAGTAAATGGTTTAGAAAACATGTTTCTGTGCATTTAAACTTTAGTTTTATTTAGTTTAATTTATTGAATTTTTTTTTGTTTTACACATTTGTTTATGTTGTACACAGTTTTACACAATCAATCAGTGTTTACATAGTGTTTTTTAAACCTATTAAGTAGTCTCATGATACCATTGCAATCACATATCACAAGTTTAGCCTCAATAATCACAATCTAAAAAATGTCCCATAATGTGCAGCAATAATGAACATGTATACAGTGGGTACTTTATGTAAACCGCTATTTAGCACCCATAAAACGCGGTGCTGTATTGATTGATGATGGATTGATTGATGAAATGATAATTTTGAGTCAAAGAGAGTATGCCTGCAGAAATCAACTTAGAAGCAAACGTTGATGTTGCATATTTTTTTTTTAGTAATACACACTCGTCTGACACCTTGCACTTGTGTTTGCCTAATAAAACTCATCTTATGAGTTTCCAAATGATTGTCACGTTCAATCATTTAATAGTATTTGTAATGCCTTCAATTTATATAGTGCTTTTCCACATGTTTTTCCCCACTCAAGGACACTTTACATTATTTTAAGAGCAATATTAATTCAGCCCACATTCAAACTCTGGTGCTGATAAACTAACTTGGCACCCGGGGCAGTCTGACAGAACGTGGCTGCCAATCCAAGCCGACTGCCTCCTGCCCACCACCAAACACCCCCCACCAGTCTCACACATCCATACAGGTGAACCTTCCAGTTACAGGACAACCAACTCCACCACTACGCCACCTTTCTAATTAACTCTTTATGCTCGTAATCAAACAATAAATGGATACACCAGACTATGGGATGTATCTGGGATGTTTGTGACCCAAACCGGAACTTTTCATCAGTTCCTTAGAAGGTCTAGAAGATACACTTGCTTTTGCTTTTATTATTGTTTGAACTGAAGATTCCCTCTGTTAGTGTTTAAACAAACCAGTCAGCAAATAGCAGAACTAAAGTAAAATATGACTTCTTCATGCACATAAAAGGCATAGCAATATTCTCATTTTCGATTCCACCTCACCTAAAATATAACAATCACTGAAACTATAGAACAGAAAGTCTACATTTTAGATGTATTATCTGTCTGCTTTATTTCAACACTTTGGTATATACAACAATCAGATATTTGTTTTACATTGTTTTAGCCCTGTGATATTTAATGGTACTATTCTGCATCTTTAAGAGCTAATTCAAACATATGAAACCTGAACGCCCAAACAAAGCTAAAACTTCTTTGAATGAAAGAAAACTATGAAAATTAAAACCATGAAGTATACATTTATTGTCATATAGTATGAATAAGAGAAAACAACGCTTGTGAGGAAGCAGTCATGCATTTGTTGTCACATTTTTAAAATAGAGCCCAGCATTGACGGTTGCATTCTTCTAAGTCACGTCGACTTCCGTTCTGTCCAAATCTGTCACGAAGACAGATGTGTTTCAGGGCTTTCCGATAGGGTCTTTCCTCTCTGATATGGCGTGATGTCTCTGTGTGTCAGTGATACCTTGGGAAGTGCTGATCTCCAGTTTTCTGAGGGTTGAACTTTAACCTCTGCCTCCTGGGCTTTGGACACCACAGATCTGAGGGGGCAGAGGCAGGTGCTCTACTGTCCAGCTGCCCGCGCCGCTGCCTCTGCCATTACACTGCTGTCTGGATGCCCTGGGCTTTCCCTCTCTTCCTCCCTCCCTCCCTCTCTCTCTCTCTCTCTATCTCTATCTCTCTCTCTCTCTCTCGGTTTGTGAGAGGGCAAACTATGTTTTGGGTGTTTATCATTCATCACACTACAATACACCTGGCTGTTTGAAAGCTTTTTTTTCCTCCGGTCAAAGTTCATGATGGTTGAAAGTTCATGATGGTTGCCAGATGCCAACCCACAGTGCCCCCTCTTGGACAGAAACGTGACAACACTAGACACAAAATCACACATCAGCCAAGTTCTGTGTAGTGCAGATAATCAATAAGCGGTCAATATTCAAGTCAGGAAAAGTATATAATGAAAGGAGAGCTTCGGCTATTTTATAGTGAAAACAGATTAGCGTAACACGTTGGACATGCAATCTTGTATTTAAAATGTAAGTCTTGTGCAAGTTAAATGTGAAATATTTATGATTGGATGGAACTAACTGTGGAAGACTATATTTGAAGGCTTGGGGAAAAAAGCATTTAGATCATACAGTTTTAAAAATAAATGTATTGCTGCTCATAGGAAATGTAATTGTATTTATTTTCCGCAATGAAAATGCTAACAGATAAAGGGCTTTCTTGGGTTCACTTCAGACAAGTCATTGTATATCAATTGATAGATACATATATTTCAACTTCAAATCACTTATTAATATCTAATTTATTCTGACAGTATTAAAATATTTACATGAAGTTAAGTATGGAAAAGGTCAAAATCTCAATAAATATCTGATTTCAACTTTTAAAATCCCTTATTAATATCTTTCATTTATTCTGACAGCATACTAGATTTTGTGGTTTATGGGACTTTTTTATTTATTTAAATTTTTGTCAAGATAAAGATCCTAAATATATTACATAATAACTATCACAGCGGTTTCATTAGTCTGTTTTTTCTTCATTGTTGAATCTGAGGCTTTGAAATACAGAAACAGTTATAAAATACCTTGGATATAATTCATATTCAATTCATAATTTTTTTTAAGAAATACAGGTTTTTAAAAAAACACTTGAATTACTTTTTTTAAACATGTATTAATTTAAAATTAAAATCTTACTTCGTTTCAAACTTGCATTTTTTTAAAAGCCATTTCATTGATTTGTATTTTTTTTCTGGGTCATTTAATTATTCAAGGAAATGTAAATAAAAAAATAATTGAATACTTTTAGTTGAATTTATATTAAATGGATGAATTAAAATAATTACAATGCAGTTGGGCTTTCACTTAACATGAAAAACTTATCATTTATAATCGACGTCTCACTTTGTTTTTTCTTAAAATTAAAACTTGCCATTTAATTTATTTATTTTTTCTGGGTCATGAAATTATTCAAGGAAATTGAAACCCCAAAAAGAATCAAATACTTGTATTAAACTCATAAATTATAATAGTAACACTGCAGCTTGGTTTTTACTTTTTATATTTTATTTTTTAATAACAGATAATTAAGTGTAATAATTTATTAATGTCTCACTCCTTTTTATTGAAATCAAACATGTTTTATTTTTTTATGGGTCATTTTTTATTTTAACAAATCAAGGAAATTTCAATCTTTAAAAATTTCAATTTTGTTGAAACAGATATTTTAAGACAAACTAAAAAACACGTTCAAAAATGCTCAGAAAACACACATCAGCTTCTCAAAAGACAAAAGCAGGATACGCCATCTCTGAGGTGTGTTTGAGAAGGACCAGCCCACGCAAAACTGCTGTTGAACCCGGCTCTGAAAGCTTTCAGCGGCCCGTTTGAAAGCCTTCACCTTGTGTGTCCAAGGAAGGTGAGCTAAAGGAGGATTGTGTATGTGTGTATACGGGCAGGTACACAAAGCAAGTAAGCCTGGATCCACCCATCACCTCGCCACGTGAATCCCCGCACCGTCCAATCAAATCCCAGATCAGTTTGACGGTGACGTCTGTTGCGAAGGTCTGTAGCGAACACAAAGCGCACGTGTACAGTCCCACTCTTGTGCAAACCATCCAAACACTGCCACCTAACGGATGAGCTGCGTGCGCTTTCGAATTCAGAATGCCTCCCCTCGATTGTTTTCCATCTCCCTCGTTTCCCCCCTCCAAGTAAATTCAATCTGACTCATGAAAAAGATGCAGGAAAGATGGCATCATTAGGACGCCCACGAGCCCTTGCGGACACACACATATGCGCACAGCTTTCCGCAAAGGGCACCTAGAGTTCAGAGTTCATCTGTTGTTCACCAAATGACTGATCCGCGTTTGAAGCCCAACCCGAGGTGTCTCATTACACACACGGCGCTCGGCAACAGAGGCAGATTTCACATGAATATGAACCCGCAGCTTTCCATCTCAGATCAATTCTGGTGCAAATATCAAGAAAATCGCATGCATTCGGGAATACTGCGGATGAGCTGCAAGGTTAATGCTTTCTCCTTTATTGTGAAACGTGAAAGCTATATTGAGGTCTGCTGTGCGACCTTTGACCTCCTGAGAGAGGCCAAACACCCATCAACTCGGTTCAAGTTCAGTTCACTCACAATTTGGTTAGTTGCACCTTGCCTCCTCAAAACAACTGTTAAAAAGTGCAATAATTTAGTGACCAAACCACTCGACTTCCATTCATTTAGAAAGCCGGCTCTGAGAGATGCTGATTTCCTAATAGCGCCACAAGGTCACCGCTTAAGGTCGCTACTTAGAACACAGCACACGCAATCCATCCGTCCGAGAGGAGTAATGCAAGAAGAGGAGAAGATGGACAGAAAACCAATCACCCAAATAAAGGAAATTACTGGTCGTGGCTTTGTTTGGGGAAAGCAGCGGAACGCTTGACGTGCTTTGAGGAGAGGGTAAATGCATGTATAAATTGGGGGTAAACGCAGTTCAGGGGTTCAGCGACTGTTCACCGATCCCCCTCCTCGCTAATCAGGTATTTATCACACTTATCGATGTGTGTGTGTTTATTCCAGAGTCGCTCGCAGCAGGAGGTGTGTGTGTTTGTACACCGGGATGGCTTTGACGGACTCGTGAGTCGAGCCGATCGGAGCAGCTCTCCTGTATGGTTAGGAAGAATGGCATTGGACTTTATCTGCCGTGCTTTATCCTGCTAATGGCGCGGCCCTGTCGGCTCCAGCCAGCCGGGTGACAGCAGATTTGTAATGGGCGACATGAACAGATGGAGACGCCATTGTGGCTCTGAGGCCGTCCCGGAGCTGGCAGCGTATGCTAATGTGAACTCGGCTTCACCCGGGCCCTGCCATCGCTGACCTGCCCGTGGCCCTCGCTCAGGGATTTCCACAACACACACGGAAGCGTACGAGGGAGGATGCACACAATCAACCCAACGCATCCTCATCTCACTCAGGTCACCACAATGTGTGGGAATGTTAACAATGTACTAACAAACGGACGAGCGCCTCTTGATTGGAACCAGAGCTGATGGGAGCTTGACATGAGGAGGAGAGAGAGAAGAAGAGATCTAATGAGGAAGTGCTGTGTTTGGGTTAGCTGTGGATGAGAGAGGAGATGAGATGAAGGATGAAGATGGGACGATTGAAACAGAAGAGGAGAGATGGAGAGAATGAGTAACGGATAGGGGAGAAAGAGAAGAAGAAAGGGAGAATTTCTACAGTCCAAATCCAAAGGCCACCTGGGATGCTTGACTTTTTGTTGGCTTTGTTGCGGGGGCCTGATGTGGGAGCCTTGCGGTCGTATGAATCAGATCCGATGATTGGATCTCAGCTCAACCACGAATCATGGTTTGAAGTGGCTTTCTTTAAAACAAGTCACAATAGTCATACTTATGCTCACCACCTGAAGCTATGTAGTTACACGGTACACACAAATGTTGAGACTAATTACTCAATTTTATTTCTATTAACTTAAAACGTTACAATAAGTACATATTAAATAACATTGTTTAGTAGTTAACTTTTTTTATATTTACGAGCTTGTGAAATTGATTTTTTTCAGGTCAGCAAAGCAATGTTTCTGTTTTAAGCTATGCAACATACGTCGTTTGAGTTTAGCTAAATAAAGAAAATATTAGATGTTTCACAAGATTGCGATGCATTGTGAGTAATTAGCCTTTTTTTTGTTAAAAAGCTGTTTATGTGCTGTTTATCATGAATTAACAAATGTGAATAGTTAATTCATAGTTATAAATTGCGTTCCCAATGTTTGAGCATTAATTATGTTGCGTTTTGCTTTTGCTGGTGTTACTCACCTTTGTTGAGAGCGAGGTGTGAGGAAATGGACTTGATGTGTTTGGGTCGAGACCTTGTAAAGAAGATTTGATTAGAGAATTGGTTCTCTCCCTTCTTTAAGAATCTCGAACTCTACAAGCAAGTCTCATCATTATCAATTATAAAATGAATGACTTCATTTGTTTATGTTACACACCTTGATTTATTAAGTTAGTTGCTATCAAAATATACTGTCTGTATTTACAGTTAGGACAAACCCATTCTTTTGAGTGCAATAAACTAAACAAAAAACCCACAACATTTCAGTATACTTAAAATTAAAACCTGCATGACTTTAAAAAAGTTTAATGTAACTAATTATGTCATTTTTTTTGTAAGCTCAACTTATCTGTGTTTACAGTATATAGTGTGAAATGGCATTAATATCAAAACTTCTCAACTTTGGGGCACTTTGAGGAAAAAATGGTGTAAAATCAGATTGTTCCAATATTAAATTTACTTTTTTTTTAAATATGTGTCTTGTTTTAAAACAATCCCCTATGATTTGTTAAAAATGGTTATAATTACATTATGAACAACAATACTTTATTAAAGTTAATGTAAAACAATACTTTATTCACTGAATGCTGACTGACGTGTGGCTAGCTCAGCAGGAGGCGTGGCAGAAGCTGTCGGGGTTTTAACCGCGCATGCTCAGAAGACCCGACAAAAACTTTCAATCTTTTACTCGCTGATCTCGAGGAGCAAAAAAAAAAAACGTACAGCTTGTGGCAACTGAGAGCAGTTATACAGGAGTGACAAAACATGTAGAGCCAGACCATGTTTGCAAGATTGTCACGCAGTAAGTGACGCAAGTGATATG
Source organism: Danionella dracula (assembly GCA_900490495.1). Lineage (NCBI taxonomy): Eukaryota > Metazoa > Chordata > Actinopteri > Cypriniformes > Danionidae > Danionella > Danionella dracula. Next base: position 11,126,126 of record UELW01000322.1, read on the forward strand.
CTGCCACTCCTGAAGGCCAGGTACAAAACCTTCTTTATTTATGAATTATACAAATGTTGAGTTTAATCACTCAATTGCCAAAACATCCACAAAGCATGGCATGTGGAGTGAGGTAAACAGCAAACTTGGTAGAACCCACCTCTCTGAGGTGAATCAGAGACATTGTTTACAATGAATCCTGCTTTTTGAAGGGTACAGTGATGGTATAGAGGGGTCCTTTTTTATTCTAACTCTTTAAAACATAATTTTTTACTAAAGGAAAAAGCGAGAAATATCTAAAGAGGAAAGGAAGTTACTATTTTTGAAAGCGTCTATGCTGCGTTGACCCACCTTTGGCATGTTTTAATGAATCCGTCTGACAGCTCTGATCTTTATCCAAACACGAGGAAGCTCATTGAGTCGCCGATAAATTTTTAATCTCCCTCCAATCTGGATGCCATTCTATATTAAAATTACAATCATCTTTTCTGACTATAATGGAACCAGTTGAGCAGACTTCCCAAACTGGTATGGCACTGGATCCATCAAAAGTAGAACAAAAGAACATTTTCGAAATAAATGGAGAGTTAAAGTGCTAATCTCACAGAGCTCTCCAACAGATGGCTGACTTTAATAATATCTGTGACAGAAACATTAGTTAAAATGATGATGTAAAACACACATGGTTCACCTCCATTTTGAGTTTAGTTTAAGTTCCGGAGTAAAATCCAGCTGATTCTGAGAACAATCACGATGTGGTTATTATTAAAACCATGAGCATCAATCGTGCTACTCTGGCTCCGATAAAAGCTTAATCATATGCATCTTCTGCTCATTATTTGGTATATTTACTCTGTACATAATTGCTCCGTAATTACTACCAAAAGAAGACGGAAATCACTGTTTAAACGGCTCTGATGGTAAATGCTGATGTTTGTAATAAATCCAAATATGTCCCGAAAAATCAAATAAAAGTTTCAACTCCTCTGTCATCTATTTATTCAGATGAAATGGTTGATCTGTGAATGCTATGTAAATAGAATTTAAATGGCATAAGGAAAATCTCAGTCATGACAATGAGAACATAAGTGCTGCTTAATAGACAGTTGAAAAAAAAAATACAAATAAAATTCCAGTCAATCAAGATCAAAATGAGCATAAAAAAAACTAGCTAAACTACGTAGCATACATTTTCTTAAAGAAATAATGATTATATGAATATACGCAAAACAAAAAGTTGGGAAGCTGTTTGTAGGAATAGTTATAAAGGTAATTGTCTATAAAACCCAACAAAATATCATCATTAAAAAACTATTTCTATGAATAAGACATCTCATAACCTTCGTGAATTAAAATCCGTCAAATGTTTTGCTACCAAAAAGATACATTTAACCTCGAAGATAAGCTCATTAATACAATAAAATGTGAAATTATTAAAGTAATTGTAACAAACTTATTACAAATGAAACACTAATTACATTGTCAATTATAGAATTATTTTTATTTTCGATCTAATAATATATAAATACAATTCATGTGTTTTTATTTTTCATTTCCATTGAAAAATCATTTATTTAATCTTCTCGATTACCCTTAATTCAGTCCTCTGGTGTCCGCTGGAGCTTATCCAGGCTCTTTTTATTTATAAACCATCAAATCAATTACATGTGTTTTACATTTGCTTCTCTTTTTTGCATTGGTTTGTGTCATTAACGAAGAACAGCATCCCTGGAACACGGAGAGAAGGAGGGTTCTTTCCTGTTCTCGTGGTGTAAGAGAAGCTGCAGCAGACAAACTTACTCCATCTGCACTTGCTCCCGTCAGCATGGCTCTGATGATGATGATGATGATGATGATGTCATACAGATCTTGTGTTTCCCTGATTAAACTAAATAAACCTGCTCGCAGCTGCAGCACTTCCTTTCTAAGGGAGTGATACTGACGAACAAATCATTACAGCGCGCTCTGTTTCCATTCACGGTGACTCTGCTTGACCTGCAAGACCACCCTAAATCCAGTGAGATGTTTCGTGTATTCATATCGACCATTTCTGCTAGATACGTAGGGCTTGATCATTGATGATCATTGTTACACAAATAACAAGATTTTAAACTGGATCCTAAAAGATCCTAAAAGAGGGCAGGACTGGAGCGATGTGTTTGGCAGCTAAATGGTTAAGTTTTAATTCACCAATTCCGCATCTAGTAAAAACAACTTGTTCATGATGTTAAAATATAAAACAGTTCTACTGGCTTGTATTTCATAATTTTCCCAAGATCCCTAAGTGACCCAAGACCCAGAAGAATAAAATATCATAATGAAATGATTTCATAAAGTATCCAATTTTTTTCACTATGGACACAAATATATCTGATGGACATGATAATATCTAATTTTAAAAATGAGTTCGTCTTCATTTTAGTTCCATAAAACCTATTGACCAATTTCATATTTTACTATGAAAATGGAATCAAGTAATTTTTTTTTTGAACAATTTCAAAATTTGCAGGCATAGCTTCGTTGATGGTATGGTATGAATAATTTTTAACAAACTAACCTTAATTGTCCAATTCCAACTCAGCTTTATTTATAGAGCGCATTCAAAAGTTCTGTACAGAGACCAATTAAAAACAATAACTTCAGTCAAAAAGAATTAAACACAACAACAAAATATCGATAAAGCTAAAAAGATGAAGAAAAAAAACCTCAATGAGAAAAGCAAAAAGTATAAAACAATGCGACACAATAAAACATGCCAAACTCTCACACTGGATTAAAAGCAATGAATAAAAGTGGGCCTTACAACGGTAAAAATAAGAATTAAGTATATAACAACCAAAGCGATTTTAAAAATCCTTAGGGTATAAATAAGTCATTAACCAGGTTTTAAAAATCACAATATTGGCTGATAAACTAAGATGCTTTTTAAAAGTCTGCAGCGAGGAGTCAAGACTTTCCAGTTTTGGTGCAGCCATTGTAAAAGCTCTATCCCTCTATTCTTCCGCTTTGTCTCTGGCACCTTCAGGAGAAGTTGGTCAGCTGACCTCAGGCAGCAGGGACATGAGGGGACAGAAGTTTAACGATTTAAGGTGGGGCGAGACCATTTAAAGATTAAAAAAACAAATAAAAGGCTCTTAAAATTAGTTCTACAACTAATAGGCAGCCAGTGGGGGGATGACAATAACAATTTCAAAATTCGATTTTAGATAGAATACCATTTTAGGATCATCAGTTTGGTTAACCAAACTGAACCTTCTGTCCAGGCAAATATGTGTCCATGTTTAAAAACAGAAGCTTATGCAAAAACCAGACTGCGATTAATAACCTTACACTGAGAGTACTGGAGTGTGACCGCTAGCCATACATAAATCTAACCAAATCCAGTGTCAGTTGAGTAAACATGATTAGCTATGTTCGTTAGAGCGTCTTTGTGTTGTGTATTAACGCAGAGAATTCAGAGTAGAAGCTCTTTTTTTATAAAAAATGCACACATGCTGCGATGTTTGTTCTTTGTTATTCTTCTGTATTGCAGCTGGTTACCAATTCACCTACCGTCTGCTTCAGCACTCTTGTCTCCAAACCAATTTTACAGTAAAGATCAACGTCTTACAGATGAACACCAGACGAGGAACAAACAGACACAGAAGTATTGTTCTAGATTAGTTGGTAAACTGGGAAATCTGGATGCATCGGGGAAAAACAGCAGCAGAAGACTACTTAAACCTCACGTAGAACTAGTTGTTTTTTATTTACCCAGATTCTGGTTGATTTTGACTAATTGAACTTCAAAACTGAGGTGTTACGGTGTGATAGAAATCTAGTAAAGTAACTTTTTATGCTACTGAAATGAAAAAGAAAAAAATGACTAAAAACAGAAGCTGCAGAAGATGTAATGCCAGATGGCTAAAAGGAAGGAAAAAACTAAAGATTCTAATACCACGGTCAAACATGAACCATGTTCTCTCTACATTCTACCATGTTTTTTCAGTAGTCACTACAACCATTAAAATAATTTTCTTTAAGTTTATAAAGAGTTTTAAGTTTAATGAGAGAGTTTTTTTATAAGTTCTTTGCATTGTTTACACCAGGGGTCTCAAACTCGATTCCTGGTTTTACTCCAGCCTTGACTGAACACACCTGATTCCACTAATTAAGCTCTTTTGGGTTAGGTTAAAGCTAAAAGTCGCTTAAAACCGGTTGGAACAAAAACCTGCAGGGGTTGCAGCCCTATAGGAATTTAGTTTAAGACCCCTGTTTTATACTGTAGGTTAAGAAAATTATATATAAATAAAAAGCCCATTAATTTGTAGGCATTGACTGGTGATTTAGAGTTTTACTTTTTAATTATTGCATGAAGTAATATAGAAGGGCATATACAGAAACACATACAGAAAGTCAGTTGAAATAAATAAAATACAGAACAGCAAAAAAGAGAGGGAAACAGATACAGAACAGTAATAATGTAATAACTCTGTACAACATTGACATTTTAAGTTTCGTTTAGTGCATTCCGGAAATCATTTAGTTTCACTCTAAAGTGGCCAAAGGTTATTTTCCCAATCCATTTACATTAATACAGATTTGGAGGGTTTTCTCCATGTTTGCGTTGCACTCGCATTGCATTGTGGGATATTATCTAATAATCCCGAACACTTGCTAGCTATAGTTAGCGCAGTTTTCATTTGTTCATTTTTTTTAGATAAAGCTTGCGCTCATGTACTAATTTACATTGTTAAATAACAAGTTTAGGTAAAAATAGTGTCCACATTGAGTTAAAGTTGCTTGTGCAAATCGAGCATGTCGTATTCTTGTCTTGAATAAAAGTAAAAACCACACGTTTAAAGCTCTCACCTCATGATTTAGCAGATAGTGTGCAGGTCTGAAAGCTCACGAGCTTCTTGGTTCAGAGTTCAAATTCCACCCATGAGAAAGTTAGCGTAAAGTTATTGTAAAATTAAATTTAATTGTATTAAATTAAAGTTTTATAATAATTAAAAAAAATGTAAAAGAGAGAGCATGTTCATTTTTTGTCAATTTGTTTAAAATCAATTTTACAGTGTACATCTTTATGCTCATTTCTGATTTGATGTCAGTTTTTGTAACCCTCGGTTAGTTTGATTGTGAATAAAACCCAGTTTGTTTGTTTACACACACTACAGCAACCTGCATTGTGTAACGAGGGTCATTATTGCTCAGTGTAAGTTCTTCTATGACATAGGCAAAGTTTTCTAAATATCTACATGATCTAGAGGTGGAGGAGAAAAAAAAACTCCTCCGTGTCAACGTTTGTGCACATTCATCTTTTATTATTATCTTTTAATTTAATATAAAAAAATATAATAACAGTTTACTGAATTTTAGTTTACAATACATCTGGAAATCTGATTAGCCTGTTAATATTACAAATCATATTGTCCGATATCTAATTTAATTCCACAATTTTTGGACATATAAAAGTGTTTCATTTGTTTTTGAAACATCAGAATGCATGTGTGTTCTTACGCAGACCCAATCTGAACCACATAACAGAATAACAGAACTCATTTAGCTAACAGTGCCTTACTCCTTCCCAACACAAACGAACCAACAATGTGAGAAAGAATACTTTTTTTTAATCAAACCAGTCAGAGATGTAGATATGATCTGAAATTGTTTTTTATTCAAAGCAGTAACCAATTAAAACAAGGTGACTACTAAAAGGATTCGGCTGCTTTCTTCAACACTCAATAACTCTGCTCCCATACTATTTCTCGTTTTATCAGTAGAAGTACATTAACATTTTATTTTAAATAACAATATTTGAGATGGATTCATGCAGAAATTATTTCAAATATTAAACAGCATTGACATTTTCCTGAGATTAAATGTTTTTTGAATGATCTAAACTTGCTCACAAACAGTAGAGGGGGTCAAAAACTTCACAAACTTACATATTTTCAGAGTTTTAAGAGCTAAACACTGTAAGCACTTTATGTTCACTAGATAATTTTACAATACTTTAAAATACTAGTACAAACAGAAGTTTACAGTACAATGTTACAAGTATGAAATGTCTGTATACAGCAGTAACTCATCACTAAACCAACACTTTTTCTCAAGATTTAGACTAATTCTCCATCTCCCCTTGAGATAATTAGACTTTTTTAGTTTAAATGTTGTGATGTCTTAACATTCGGTATGGATTATGTTGTTCAAACCATTATTTTTGGCCAACAATAACATATTAAAGGTATTAACATAAATAAAAACAGGTGACTGCCAAGTTGAAGCACCTGGTTTCCTTTATTGTGAAAATATAGAAGAAAAAGAGACTAACAATCTGCGCTTCTTGAATGACGTCACTGTCCCCATCTCTCTTCAGGATTGAATGATTCTCAGCTTCAGTCCAGCGAAGCTTCACAAACGTGACTAGTTTAAATAATTAAATTACACAACCTATTATTAATCATTAAATTATAAAATAAATAATAAAATAATTCAAACCTAAATATAACAAAAGAATCTAAGTTGGGAGACTCTGTGCGCATGGTGCTCGCATTTAGTGAAAAGTCACCGTGAAGAACGCTGTTTGTGATTAACGTCGCGCATTGATACATGGAGGAAAGAAACAGACCTCAGTTAAATCCTCCCAGCCAATCAGAACGCAGTATTCAAACATGCCACGGCATTTAAGGGTTTAAGAGGCTTCGAGGCAGAGGATTTTGCCTTGACTAATTTTTGTAAATCGAGTTATTCAAGTAACTCGTAGAATCGTTTCAGCCCTATATGGTCAAATCTTAAAACAAAATAACAAAAGAGGAAATGTAGCTGCCGTTACTGACATAGCAATGTTACTAGTCTGAGCTATCTATGCTAAGCTATGGCTTCAAAAACTGGTAATAAACAACTAAACATCGCAGTGAACGTCTTAAAATGAGCCTTGTTCAAAAGTGAAAAACTATTAAACCCCTACAGACTTCCTTTTGCACTGTAACTGCAGAAAAAAGTTCTTCTCAATGATGTCACATTAAATAGCCAGCCACATTTGTAATCTCAACATTAAATAGAATACTCTAAATTTATTCGGTAAGATTAAAATTTATACATATGTGCATTTGCAAGCTCTTTTGAGATTATCAACACTAGTGTAATTTATTTTAATATCTTTATTTATGCAAAACACCTCACACATCTCGTAAACATGACTAATATTAGGTAAATATTTGATATGCAGTCGTTTTGGTTATTGTTTTAGCATTAATAATGTGATGTTCAGCGTCAAACTGTTGGTTTTGTGGCAACAGAAACACACAAGCAGTAGTGAGATTTATCTGTGCTTCCACAGAGAGCGCTCCCGGGGGAAGAGAGAGGAAAGAGAGCAAATGTTGTGTTTCTGTCGCTGGACAGGACTTCGGTTTAAGGACATTAGTATTCTACGATTAAGGCGATGAAAGAATCCGAAACCCAAACAGTCTGAGGATTAGACCACCCTAAACGTGAGTGTGTCTGTAATTGTAGACGCCAATACACACCTCATTACGGTAGTGTGTGACAGGAGCCACCTGCACACCAGCGTTTATTAAACACATATTATAAATATTTATCTACATTTCATAATGGGATTACAGTAATAAAAATATTAAAAAAAGGTAATGGTAGACGTGCCGGGATGCCTGTGTTAGGAGTGAGGAAATGGCCGTCTGAGCGAGCGCGGCTGTTATGACTGGAAACCCGACGTGAGCGAGATCCTTCCACTCGCTCTCAGCAAACCCTCGCCAGACACACACGCAGACCCCGAGAGCCCGGCGGACTCCATCCCTCCTCCAGAAAACGCTTTCGTATGGAGGAATTTCACCAAATTCTAACTTTATATTTATGTGAATTATTGTAATTGTAAAATTTAAATGTTTAAATGTTTGTGTGGGTTTTTTTTTGCAGTCCAAAAAAAAGAAAAAAGAAAAAAATTGAAGAGCGAAGGGTGATCCTCCGCCTTTTATCTCTGGCTGGGGTTATGTAACCTCTGATTTTATGTACGAACAAGGATGTCATCTTTAATCGAGTTAGGATATTTTATTGCGTCACAGTGGCGCAGTGGGTAGCACGGTCGTCTCACAGCAAAAAGGTTGCTGGTTCGAGCCTCGGCTGGGTCGGTTGGCATTTTTGTGTGGAGTTCTCCGGGTGCTCCGGTTTCCCCACAAGAACAAAGACATGCGGAATAAGTGAATGTCCATAGTGTGAATGTGTGTGAATGTTTCCCAGCGATGGATTGCGGCTGGAAGGGCATCCGCTGCGTAAAACATATGCCAGAGAGTTGGTGGTTCATTCTGCTGTGGCGACCCCGAAAGGGAAGAAAGTCGACATGAAGATGAATGGATGGATATAGTTTTAACTTTTTCATTCTATTTTGATGCTTTTATTCCCTTATTGCTTATTTTTGTGCTGTTTTGTGGTATGTACATTCAGTATTCTAAAACTCAAACTGTGACATTCAGATGTCAGACAGAAGGTCAGAGGTCAACAGCAGGGAAGAGTAGATGAGCACTAAACAGTCAAAGCAGCGAAGACTCGTTATTCACGCTACTGACGGGCTAATTGGGCTGCAACTATGATTACTCGCATTGTTGATCAGTCAGTCTTTTTTTAACGTTGAATTGCTTTTATATTCAACACAAACATTTTATGGTGCATTTTTAACAGTTCAAAAGGACAGTATATATTAATGTGTGATATATTATTAAATTTAACATTACCTACTCTTCTCCTTTATACATTTCAGTTTGAATTTGATGTTTTGAATTTCGTCATCTTGAAAACGCGAAACCCTATTTTTACAAACTGAATTTCAGCAGTCAAGGAATTAAGAACAAAATTATGTTTTAAAATATGTCTAGAAATAATAATGCCTTTAAAATTGTCAAATATTGAAGTTAAGAAATTTAATTTTAAATCAAGAAATTTAATTTGAATCAAACATGATTTCATGTCATATAATATTGAGTTTTATTAAATTAAAACGGTCAATAAATCAAACCAACACAATTCAAATTCAGAGGTGGAATTTAGAGTTACATTTCTTCACATTCTTTTTTTTTTTTACTATTTCTACTTTTTGAAGTAGTTTTAAAAGGATGTACTTCAACCTTTCCTTGACTATATTTTATTTAAAGTATAGTGCTTCTCTACATGCAAAATCAGATTCTAAATTCAGTAAACAACCAAAATTCATACAAAATCATTTTCTTTGTAAAAGAGGAAAACACAACTTAAAAAAACAGAACATGCATGAAAAAAATAACAACTGGTAGCTTCAGAGCTCAATGCTTTTAAAACAGCATCTTAAGTCCTTAAAATAATAAGTTGAAATCAGTTGTAGAGCTTCAGCTCCTGCACCAAAAACGTGTTTATATAAAGAATGTACAGAAAATTACTTTTTTTTTAACAGTCAAAGTAGCTTACGTTAAATCAGTGTCAAATCCATTTAAGCATGTTTTTTTTCATAAGCTGTTTCACAATATTATATTACCATCGTGAACCAATGAAGTGAAAAAATGTTTTTTTGCAGATTTAATTTGCATCGTTTCTCATATGCAAACACATCGACAAAAAGGCTAACATGACTAGAACAATTCCATCATAAATAAGATAATAAGATGACCATTGTGTTTACGAATAAGTACCACTGAAACATCAGAGATGACTCAGGGCTTCTTACTTTTATTTCATTTTATAATGTATGCACTGCTTCCACCCCTAACAGAAAAAGTGACCTGCCTGAATCTGCTGTATCCCCAAATGTGCGCTTGTGAGTCTTTGTGTAATTAAACAAGGAATTATTTTTAGGACAGGGGAGTACTTCCATACAAAAAAAAAGTGAACATAGAATTAACAATAAAATATAAAATCCTACTAATAATAAAATCTCTGCTACAAGGCAAAAGTAAAAAAATATTGCACATTTAGTAAAAGCTTCTTTAAAACGGAGTTGTATTTACATGTATGAACAACAAATCATAATAAGTCCAGCGTGCTTAAAAGCAGATGGATTCAGAGGAATTAAGTCGAAAGGTGTGCATGTCCTAATGCAGGCAGCGGAGCGGGCTTCTGGAGACCTAAGAGCTCAGCAGTTGTAAATGTATCATGATTATTTAGAGAGATGCACTAAAAGTACATTCCTGCTCTAATAATACATCTATATTCCACTGATGACGTGGATAAATAAGTGCTGTACAAAACAATGATCATCGTTTGAAGGATTATACGAGCAGAGTAGTTCCTCGAGAACACTGACGTTTCAGCTTTGGACAAACAGGAACGATGAGCAAACAAACGAATCCAAAGCTGCTTCAGAGCAATCACTGTACTAGTGTAGCCGCCGTTAATGAATCAGAAATGGTTTCTGCAGGGACAAAAGAAAAACTCAGACAGCTGATCAGTCCATAACTAAGACATGAATACATTTTCTTTCATCTTTTTTTCCAGAGAACAATTAGTAGAGCCCTGGACATTCAGGTTAGGAAGCCATGATTGATCAGTAGCTGTTAATGCTGAACTCTAACAGTCTATTTTAACTCTGAGGTTAGAAATCCTTTTATTATTTTAGATGTACAGCAGGTTTTTTATTGTTACCTCAATGATTGTGATATAAAGAACAGCTGAATGTTATAATCCATTAACCATCTGATGCAAGATTTTTCTGTTCTTAGGACATAAAACAAAATGTTCAAAAACAAATTTTCTAAAATGTGATTATTTCAGGAAGTTGCAGACAAGTCCACTACATATATTCGTACATATACATATAGAATAGTATGAAATTGTGCTATGAATTTATGGTAAATTCACGAACAATGATACATTTTATGCTTTGGATTATACAGTTTTTTTTTCAGGTGCTGTCCGGCGAACCATTCATCGATGGATTTTAAGTTTGTATATTGTTTATGCTGGTGAGGTGATTAGCACCTGCCTCAGTCAGCGAGAGTCTCCTCACAGAGGGAACTCCTGTTTACTCTACCTGATCCCCACGAGGACTTTGTGAAGCTGCTTTGAAAGCAATTGCTAAAGAAGCGCTATATAAAAACAGATTGATTGATTGATAGATTATAAAAATAATTGATAACTGCAGCCCTAAATAAAAATGTTTTTAAATGTAAGTGATTCACAGCTTCTGCGGCTACATTGACTCACTACAGGTGAGAAGCATGCCTCGTACAAAAATGTGAATTCCCAAAATGAGAGGCAAAAAAATTTTCTTTTTTTAAACAGTTAAACCATGTGTGCTCCTCTATTCAGTAGATACAGTGCAGACGGACGGTTTTGTAACCCAGTATTTGCACATTTGTGCTTGCTTGTTCTTTTGTATGCTGTGTTTCTCTACTCCACTGGATGCTCAATACTTTACGCAATGACAAAAAAGTAATGTAAAGCATAAACGGAAACAATAATGCCATTTTTGCTCCCATAACGGGAGACGATTGAAAATGGTGAGTGGATTTTTTTTTTTACACATTTTCTGCTGCACTGAGGTGCTGCTTTCCAGCTCAACTTTAGAGCGAAACAGTTCATTTACCTTTCAAATATAAAAAGCAGTTATAGCAAGATTTGATGACGCTATGACTGCCCTAACGAGCACAAGGCATCATTTAAGAAATTATTCAACAATGCTCAGCCTTTATTGAAGAATTTCAGCCACCCTGGCTTCTAAGCGAGCAAGTGC
>UELW01000664.1:0-26150 GCA_900490495.1 Danionella dracula
GAGAGAGTTTTGCTCTCTGGTGCTCGGTTGAACCAAAGCACGGTTCAGTTTCCACTCGCAGGAAAACATCTTATCACGTCACAAATACGCAGTCTATTATTGGCACTGATTTGCCGTTATAGTGAAACGAAGGATGGTTATTAATCCTGATTAAAATAAAGGTGTTCGATTGAACACAAATCAAAGAATGGGTTTGTTTCTAGCAGTGCATTCTGGAGCTGTACTCGGAGTTATCATGCTTTATTCTTGTACTCCTCTGCTGCCTCATCAATGAGATCACTTTTTTAATGCACAAAAATAAACAATCCACAAAAAAGTGTTTTTCTTTGTCCTGGAATGCATATCGGTCGTTGACTGTATCTGACATGGATGGAGTGTTCGTGGTGTCCCCCAGAGGTTTCTGGGAAAGTCAAATGAAGCTAAAAAATGGGCGGAGCCAGTGCTCGAAAAACTTGTTCTCAGGCCGAATGTTTACATTTTATATATCTTAAACAAACAATGGTAAAAATATTTCAGAGAGTAAATTAGAGTGTTCATGAAGAACAAAACTCCTGACCTCCTGACCACCACCAAACACACTCATCCATCAAACACACTCCGCCAGTCACACTCATCCACCAAACACACTCCACCAGTCACACTCATCCACCAAACACACTCCACCAGTCACTCTCCTCCACCAAACACACTCCACCAGTCACATCATAAACCAAACACACTCCACCAGTCACTCTCCTCCACCAAACACACTCCACCAGTCACTCTCATCCACCAAACACACTCCACCAGTCACTCATCCAAACACACTCCACCAGTCACTCTCCTCCACCAAACACACTCCACCAGTCACTCTCGTCCACCAGTCACTATCATCCACCAAACACACTCCACCAGTCATCTCCTCCACCACCACACCCCACCAGTCACACACATCCACCAAACACACACCCCACCAGTCACTCTCATCCACCAAACACACCCACCAGTCACTCTCATCCACCAAACACACTCCACCAGTCACTCTATCCACCAAAACACACTCCACCAGTCACTCTCATCCACCAAACACACTCCACCAGTCACTCTCATCCACCAAACACACTCCACCAGTCACTCTCATCCACCAAACACACTCCACCAGTCACTCTCATCCACCAAACACACTCCACCAGTCACTCTCCTCCACCACACACCCCACCAGTCACACACATCCACCAAACACACCCCACCAGTCACTCTCATCCACCAAACACACCCCACCAGTCACTCTCATCCACCAAACACACCCCACAGTCACTCTCATCCAAAAAACACACTCCACCAGTCACTCTCCTCCACCAAACACACCCCACCAGTCACACACATCCACCAAATACACCCCACCAGTCACACACATCCACCAAACACACCCCACCAGTCACACACATCCACCAAACACCCTCCACCAGTCACTCTCATCCACCAAACACACTCCACCAGTCACTCTCATCCACCAAACACACTCCACCAGTCACTCTCATCCACCAAACACACTCCACCAGTCACTCTCCTCCACCACACACCCCACCAGTCACACACATCCACCAAACACACCACCAGTCACTCTCATCCACCAAACAACCCCACCAGTCACTCTCATCCACCAAACACACCCCCAGTCACTCTCATCCACCAAACACACTCCACCAGTCACTCTCCTCCACCAAACACACCCACCAGTCACACATCCACCAAATACACCCCACCAGTCACACACATCCACCAAAACAACCCCACCAGTCACACACATCCACCAAACACCCTCCACCAGTCACTCTCATCCACCAAACACACCCCACCAGTCACTCATATCCACCAAACACACCCCACACCAGTCACTCTCATCCACCAAACACACGCCACCAGTCACACACATCCACCAAACACCCTCCACCAGTCACTCTCATCCACCAAACACCCTCCACCAGTCACTCTCATCCACCAAACAAACTCCACCAGTCACTCTCATCCACCAAACACACTCCACCAGTCACTCTCATCCACCAAACACCCTCCACCAGTCACTCTCATCCACCAAATATATGCCACCAGTCACTCACATCCACCAATACACCCTCCACCAGTCACTCTCATCCACCAAACACCCTCCACCAGTCACTCTCATCCACCAAACACACTCCACCAGTCACTCATATCCACCAAACACCCTCCACCAGTCACTACCATCCACCAAACACACCCCACCAGTCACACTCATCCACCAAACACCCTCCACCAGTCACTCTCATCCACCAAACACACCCCACCAGTCACTACCATCCACCAAACACACCCCACCAGTCACACTCATCCACCAAACACCCTCCACCAGTCACTCTCATCCACCAAACACACTCCATCAGTCACTCTCATCCACCAAACACACCCCACCAGTCACTCTCATCCACCAAATACCCTCCACCAGTCACTCTCATCCACCAGTCACTCATATCCACCAAACACACCCCACACAGTCACATTCATCCACCAAACATACCCCACACAGTCACACTCATCCACCAAACACACTCCACCAGTCACTCTCATCCACCAAACACACTCCACCAGTCACTCTCCTCCACCAAACACCCTCCACCAGTCACTCTCATCCACCAAACACCCTCCACCAGTCACTCTCATCCACCAGTCACTCATATCCACCAAACACACCCCACACAGTCACATTTATCCACCAAACATACCCCACACAGTCACACTCATCCACCAAACAGACTCCACCAATCACGCACACACATCTACCAAACACCCTCCACACAGGACAATGAGGGAGAAGTGGCTTGCCCAGGGTCAGGACAGCAGAATAGCCCTATCAGGGATCGAACCACAAACCAACTCCACCACTGCGCCATCTTTCCACCCCAGACTAGAGGAAACCAAAACTAAACCAAAGCCAGGAAGAGAACAAATCACTGACTGACACAGGCAATAAAAGGGAAGGCGAGCCAGGAATCCCCCGGTCTGAGTCTCTCTCACTCACACGAACGCGCACGCAAGCACACACACGCACACACGCATGCACACGCACACGCCCACACACACAAAGTAAAAGTGAAAGTAAGAGAGCTACTCTGGTTGAGTTTAGTCAAAGTTCTGCAGCACGGCAGAGAAAAGATGGAGAGCGACCAGCACCATCTGTTTTTTGAGGCCAGGGATCTCTCGGATGGTGATCTTAAAAGCTTCGAGAACTACTTCAGTATTCGGCGGAAGTCGGGTGGAGGAGAATGTGACATCAGTCAAGTGAGCGAGTCGATCTACCGGATCAGCTTCAAGAGAAAAGAGGGTACGTGTGGCCTGCTGACATTCACAGGAAGTTAATCCTTTTTTTTACTCTAATTCTTCTATTATATATATATATATATATATATATATATATATATATATATATATATATATATATATATATATATATATAAATTGATGAAAAAGTTGTGTTCATGTATTTAAACCCAACAATGATATTCAAATTGTATTCCTTAGTTTAAACTGTTTTTATTGCCATTTACATTTACATTTATGCATTTGGCAAACGCTTTTGTCCAAAGGGACTTACATTAGGAGAGAGACAATATGAGTTCTGTTACACCGTCAAAGTCTCTTTCAGCTTCACATAATAGAAATAGTATCAACTGATCAATAAAGCAGTGAGGAAGTAGAGGAAGAAGATAAAGACAGAGGTTTTTTTTAGTTTTTAGTTTTTTTTTGTTTGTTTTTTTATAGTAGGTGTTCCCTGAAAAGAAGAGTTTTCAGTTGCCTTTTGAAAGTAACGTGAAAGCCTGTTTCGGGTCTCGTGCTGAATGTCTGTGTATCCTCAGCTCGAGAGAGAGTCCTGGAGAGAAAGGACCACAGCGTTAACGTTCCTAGACTGGGAGAGGTCCGCGTCTCGGTGAGCTGTGAACGCGGAGCAGAAACCAGCAAACATCTCCAAGCGCCTGCGGATCAGGTGAGTCCAAACTCAGCGAAGATGAAACCATCAAACCGGTTCCTCCACAAGAACATTCTGAGAGTAAATGCCTCAAGCTCTTCGGGGAAATCACTTGCTTTAAACTTCTGCTTTTTGAACACAGGGCCTTCTGAGGCGCAGGTATGACGGTAAAATCATGCCAAAATGAGAACATGCAAATGTGACATTTTTATGAGCGATAAGAATATTTGTGCAAACAGAATCTCTCTCTCTATCTCTCCTCATCCCTCCTCTCTCTCTCTCTTCTCTCTCTCTGTCTTTCTATTTGTGCAAACAGAATCTCTCTCTCTCTCTCTCTCTCTCTCTCTTCTATCTCTCTCCTCTCTCCACTCTTTACATCCATCTCTCTCCCGCTCTCTCTCTTTCCCCCCTCTGTCTTTGTCTCTCTCTCTCTCTCTCTCTCTCTCTCTCTCTCTCTCTCTCTCAACCTGCGCTCGAGTTTGATTCCACAATGGGGCATTCAGAGAACACAGCTGTGATTGGACGTCTGTCTATACGTTTCTTTAACGTTCCAAGACAAATATCTTCCAACAGATACAGAAACCTACTTATGAAGTTAATCTTTAACCAAAAAATCTTTCATCACAATCCAGGGATATTTCCAAATATTACAGCAAAAACATTAAAGATGACTTCAACACCAAAATAATTCTTACTAAATATTACTCAAACAGCTCTTAACAATATAACAGATCATAAATCAAAGCTGCTTTTGCTAGTGGAAATCAGTTTTCAACATAATGCGCTAAACTCAACATGTTCATTTTGGACAATCAAAATTTAAATAAAATAAACAATTTGCACTCTAACAAAAGTGTTTATTTGTGCTTGTAGAACTAACTAATCAAAATAAAGCAGTAATCCAAACCCTGATCTCAAAAACTTAATTGAAAAAATATTAATACATTTTCATTAGTCTTTAT
Source organism: Danionella dracula (assembly GCA_900490495.1). Classification (NCBI taxonomy): domain Eukaryota; kingdom Metazoa; phylum Chordata; class Actinopteri; order Cypriniformes; family Danionidae; genus Danionella; species Danionella dracula. The sequence continues at coordinate 4,945 of UELW01000664.1, forward strand.
AAACTCAAAAATGTAATAATATAGGCCTAGATTTATCCAAAAATTATAACTTAATTACATTGAGAATGAAAAAATGGCTTAAAAACATGTTCATTTTAACAAGGGTTTAATTTGACATCAACTAAATAATTTATTAATAAATCCACATTCAAGAGATATTCACAATTAACAACTCTTCTTAAGAGTTTATTTATTAGAGTTCAAAGTTCAGTAGTAAAAGCGGCTTTGATTTTTTTTTTAAACGGCTTTGTATTCTTAACGAAACTCAAGAGGGAGAAAGTGTTGTAAAAGTTTAGTAAAATTAGTGTTATGTGACATTTTGGACTACCTACAGTTCGGACCACCTGCAGTCTGCCCAGGAGCGACTTAATTACGCCAAAATACAGTGATTGCAATAATCAAGTCTTGAACAAATCAGAGCGTGAAGCACAGCGTGTCTGTCAGGAAATGATCTCACTTCCAGAGCTGACGCAGCTGGGAAAAACGAAGCTCGCACTACGCTATTGACTTGGTTTGGGAACCTAAGGGTTTTTTCAGATTGGGAACGTCTAGAATGTTCCGTTACCGACAGCGTTGGCTCCTCCTCCTCCATCCGTCTCAGTTTTACGTTCACACGCTATTTTTCCGATCCATTTCGGAGATGCTTACGTACACACATCACCAGAAACACGTCGCGTGGAACGGTGGAGGAAGAAAAGACGAAATCTCTCGCATCATCAGTCTGCGACGGCGCGCTGAAATATACGTTCGTCTGAACATGATAATGTTGGTTTCCTCAGAGTTTTGAGCGTCCTGTCGAGCTGAGAGAGAGTCTCTCGTTGGCCCAGATCTCCATCAAACAATGTTTCCCTCGCTCCTCCACAAACATCTTTCTCCAGCCGTGTTGATCTGAGTATAAACAGAGAACGAGTCGAAGGAGTTTTAAGTCACGTCGAGTGCAGATGGCTTCCTCTTCTGATCCACACGCTCCGCCCAGATCTCCACTCGACCGCGTGAACCATTTCAAAGACTTCCTCTTGAAGCGCTTTAGGAAACGAAAGGTTACACACACGCTACAATCAACCAGAGCCGAGTGTTTTTGGAAACGGAATACAGATGCCAGTCTGAAAGGCCCATCAATGTAGAAGACCTCCTATAGTAGGAAGGAAAAGATGTTGAAACGAGTGATTTATTCTATAATAAAACACAAGTACATGGACTATCACGAACCTGAGCACATTTAGCACATCACTTGGTTATATGTCTCAAAAAATGAATTGAAGTTCAATATGAAAGCATAAGTGTATATATTGTGCCCTTCCAGTAATTCATTGACTGTATGTCACTAATAAGGGTATTTTATAACTGATAACTACTGACAAAGATGGAGAGAGCCAGCACACGTCTGTTCTCTTCGGATTTCACTGCAAAACTGCCGTGGAACCCCTAAGAGTTTATGTCTTATGTCTGTCAATATGTGACTCCATGGAAACAAGGTATTTATGGAACAATATAATGATTGATTAAATGTTCAGGGACTCTTTCAAAATAGGCTATAATATAAAGTATACAATAATTACAATTTACATTTAATCCTTGCTTTGGAGAAGATCACTAGAAATTGGAAAGTTGAACTTGCCACATAAGCTCACGGTCGAAAAGACTTTGAATTGGCAATGTGTATTGATTGCCTTGTCTCAAGTGTATTAATAGTCAAGTGTTTTTTTTTCCGTAGAATTCTGCGAGTGCTAAAAGTGTGGAGAAGGTTTATAAACTGGACCCGTATCTCCTACGCTACCTCAGCGACAATAAAAAGTATTCCAAAGAAATGGACAAGATGTGTTCTGGACTCTCAAGCACCTATAAGATCTGCATTGAAGCTGAAGAGCTGATGGTTATCAAGGATCCAGGAGCCAAAGACGACTGTCCATCAAACCTTTGGGAAATGGGACTGGATCAGTGGATAGATGCGCTGAAATCACGCTTTAGTGTTTACTTTGAGGTCGAAAGAGCCAAATCTGCAATTCTAGGAAACCACCCATTCCTCCAATCAGATGACTTGAAATTCTACATAGACGAGGAAAGTGGACTGGCTGTGGTAGTCGGTGAGCTAAAGGATGTGCAGAGGGTTTTAAAACATGTGAGCGGATTGCAGGAAAAAGATGATATTCAGAAAGAGTGTCTGGTTTCCTGGAAGGAGTATTCACTTGTTAAAAAGGAGTTCGAAGGGTATGTTCAGCTATTGTTGCCTACTGTAACCATCTCAGAAAACCAAGATCATCTGCTTTTAAAGGGATCAGAGAAGGAGGTCATCGAGGGTGAAAAACAGCTCTCAAATCTCCTCCAGACAATCCAGAAGAAGAGGATTTCGTTACATCAAGCGTTGATAACCTTTTTGAGTTCAAGCGCAGCTGTTCAGCACTTTGAGGAAAGATTTAAGCAGAGCCTCCGGAGCCTGGTGATGCTTGAATGTTCAGGTTCAGACCTGGTTCTGTTGAGCTTGTCCGATGGACCTCTTCAGGAAGCAGCGACTGCTGTTCAAAGAGACCTGTGTGTGAAGACCGTGTGTTTGGAAAGCACTCACAAATTGTTCGCATTTAGCTCTCTAAAGCAAGATCTGAGTGAAGCTGTGCACCAGGCCAATGCTCAGAGCGTGAACGTGGAGGTTCAATATCTGGACGAGTCAAGTTCAGACCCAAAAGTTCAACTGGTTGGCTTTATGCCTGAAGTGCGTCAGCTGGAGAAAATCATACTTGATTTTAAAAGGAACCACGAGAGACACCACGACTCCCTGCCACTACGCTTTCCAGAGATGGCGCCGCATCTCCCTGAAATCTTATCAATGGCTTGTCTTAAGAAGAACAACGTGGATTTCATTCCTACATCTATTCCTTCACCATGTGTCAAGATGATCGGACCTCGCTGTGAAGTCCTGAGTTTGAAAGATACGCTTGGAGCATATCTTCAGAGCCTCGTCCCAAAGCAGTTTGAGGTGAAAGGGCCCGGTGTTCAACTGTTTTTTCAAGAAGAAGGAGCAGAGACCTTGAAACTGATAAAAGGTTCCTCCATGGTTGTGATTGTGCCTTTATACGGGGGACGAGATCAAAAGCCAAGTTATATCAGGAAGCAGAGTTTGCCAGGTTTCCTGTCTGCACAAGCTCAACCACCCCCGATCTACCAGAATCTGATTAACATCAAGGTTGTGGTTGGAAGTTTGGAGAACCAACAGGTACAGTTATCTCTCTAAATATAGCAACAGCAGACATATGAGTGGTACATTTTAGGGTAACTTGTACTTTTTGAGTACTTTTAAAAATGTGTACTTTTATTTTTACTCAAGTAAATATTTTGTGAAATAGCTGACCTTTTACTTAATTACATCTGAGTTACATTTTAGCTGTGTTTTCCCATTACTGATGTGATGGAAATAAATCTAAACGAAGCTGTTTTTGACGTCAACGAGTCTCGTGAGATGTTGAAGAGACTGATACGAGAGTTCGCAGCTCCTCGAGTCGTAACCACCCCTTGTAATGTTGGTTTGATTATAGTTTGCAATCAACGATACATTATTTTCCCTTTAGGGAAAAATTAAGTAATCTTTAAAAATTACTATGTAGCGTTTTTGCTTCGTATTGTTCAGATACATAAGGTGATGTTTCGTGTACTGGTTTGTCATTTCCAGGTGACAAAGTGACTGAAATGTCATGTTGTTGTCACCTGAAAGTGACAAACTAGTAGACGAAGCGTCACCTTATGTAAAATAATATAACCAATATAACATTGACAGACTTTTGACAAAATGTCACTTCATGTAATATAATAACACTCTAAGTGAAAATTGTTAGGTGACATGTCACGATTCGTAATGTAATACAACAGCAAGATGATCCAAGATGCTTCAGTTGGTCACCAGGACCCATCGGTTGGTCACCAGAACGAATCGGTCGGTCACTAGGACGAATCGTCGGTCACCAGGACGAATCAGGCGATCGCCAGAACGAATCGGTCGATCACCAGAACGAATCGGACGTTCAACAGAAAGAATCGGTACGGTCACCAGAATGAATCGGACGATCACCAGAACGAATCGGACGTTCAACAGAAAGAATCGGTACGGTCACCAGAATGAATCGGACGGTCACCAGGACGAATCGGACGGTCACCAGAATGAATCGTTCGGTCACCAGTATGAATCGGTCGGTCATCAGGACGAATCAGGCGATCCCCAGAACGATTCGGTCGGTCACAAGGACGAATCGGTTGGTCATCAGGATGAGTCGGTCGGTCACCAGGACGAATCGGTCGGTCACCAGAATGAATCGGTCGGTCACCAGTATGAATCGGTCGGTCACTAGGACGAATCGGACAGTTACCAGGACGAATCGTCGGTCACCAGGACGAATCAGGCGATCGCCAGAACGAATCGATCGATCACCAGAACGAATCGGACGTTCAACAGAAAGAATCGGTACGGTCACCAGAATGAATCGGACGATCACCAGGACGAATCGGACGGTCACCAGAACGAATCGGTCGGTCACCAGAATGAATCGTTCGGTCACCAGTATGAATCGGTCGGTCATCAGGACGAATCAGGCGATCCCCAGAACGATTCGGTCGGTCACAAGGACGAATCGGTTGGTCATCAGGATGAGTCGGTCGGTCACTAGGACGAATCGGACAGTTACCAGGACGAATCGTCGGTCACCAGGACGAATCAGGCGATCGCCAGAACGAATCGGTCGATCACCAGAACGAATCGGACGTTCAACAGAAAGAATCGGTACGGTCACCAGAATGAATCGGACGATCACCAGGACGAATCGGACGGTCATCAGGACAAATCAGGCGATCGTCACCAGTATGAATCGGTCGGTCATCAGGACGAATCAGGCGATCCCCAGAACGATTCGGTCGGTCACAAGGACGAATCGGTCGGTCACCAGGACGAATCGGTCGGTCACCAGGACGAATCGGTCGGTCACCAGAATGAATCGGTCGGTCACCAGTATGAATCGGTCGGTCATCAGGACGAATCAGGCGATCCCTAGAACGATTCGGTCAGTCACAAGGACGAATCGGTTGGTCATCAGGATGAGTCGGTCGGTCACCAGAATGAATCGGTCGATCACCAGAACGAATCGGTCGGTCACCAGGACGAATCGGTCGGTCACCAGAATGAATCGGTCGGTCACCAGTATGAATCGGTCGGTCATCAGGACGAATCAGGCGATCCCTAGAACGATTCGGTCAGTCACAAGGACGAATCGGTTGGTCATCAGGACGAGTCGATCGGTCACCAGGACGAATTGGTTGGTCAACAGGACAATGTCGCTTTATGTTAAAACTGGCTCTCATTACAGGATCTCTTCAACTCTATCTTAACAGGCATGTTTTCAGAGAGCCTTCAGCGAGAGAAAAGGTTATCTTTGTGTCTCCTTTGATACAGGCTGATGCACTTGCTGCACCGATGGTCAAAGCAAACCTGACGTCGACCTTGATTGGAAAATCGCTGTTGAAGAAAGCAGGACAGCAGCTTCAAAATAACTTTGATGCCGCAAAAACACAGCGCAGCTTTGCTCTTGGAGACGTTCTGGAGGTGGACGCCCCATCAGCATTGGGATGCAAGAAGGTGTTTTTCATAGAGTGTGCACCAAAAGAAAACAAGCAAGAGAGTGAAAAGGTGAGAGTTTGGTCTTCAAACGAGACGAAAATAGAACTGTAATTGTAACTATCATGTGGTTTGGTTGCTGATTTTCATCATTATTTTTCCCTCGCAGGCTCTGCGCTCTGGACTCGGCGAGGTTTTCTCTCAGTGTGAACAGAATACCTTCGGTTCGGTGGCTCTTCCCGTGATAGGTCCCGGTGTAGTGCTGTCCATGCCAGTCACAGAGTCTGTTGACATCCTCTCTCAAGAGATCTGCTCGTTTTTATCTCAACCCCCCGTTTTCCTGCACACCATTTACATCTCGATAATGCCCAGCTATCCACACTCGGAGGAGGTGAGGGCTCTGTGCAGATAAACTCTGAAATTCTCTTTAAGTTATCAATCATAGTTTAAAAGGTATTTCATCTGTCTGGAAGAGGCGGGAGTGATACAATATATATATATTGTTTCGCATGCAGTGCCAGTTTTGGCTGCAAACAGACATAGTGCACCTGTTTCAATTCCGCTCAAAATTACTTTCCATTCCTAACCTTTTTTGTGTATTTTACAGATGTTTCAGAAGTTGCTTGCAAATCTGAGTGCCGAAATGGTGGACAAAACTGGAGAAGGCAAGAAATTTTATATTGCATCTGTTCACATTTTTATTTTGACAGCTGGTATTTAGTAATCAACTGAATTTTAAAATTGGCATTGAAAAAAATGAATGTACGGACAAAAGGTTTTAATATAATAATAAATAGAAAAGGGCGTCACGGTGGCGCAGTAGCTAGCACGGTCATCTTACAGCAAAAGGTCACTGGTTCGAGCCTCGGCTGGGTCGGTTGGTATCTCTGTGTGGAGTTCTCATGTTCTCCTCGTGATCGCGTGGGTTTACTCCGGGTGCTCCGGTTTCCTCCACGAGTCCAAAGACATGTTTAGAATGTTAAAGGTACAGAATGGAAGAAATGAAACATATTAGAATCAAGAAATATTTTTGTTTTATATGAGTTTTGACCTGATTTTGACATCTCTAGTCCAGTCACTGAGACTTTGGATTTAGAAAAAAACGTTTTTTTTCTATTCATCCATTAATCTTGTCAGCTTTGTCCCTTTCGGGGTCGCCACACCGGAATAAACCGCCAACTCCTCTGGCACATATTTTATGTGGCGGATGCCCTTCCAGCCGCGACCCATCGCTGGAAACATCCACACACACTGGACAATTGTATTCACCCAATTCATGTGTTCTACATGTCTTTGGACGTGAGTAGATTATGAATGTTTGAGACCTCACCCCTCCACCCGACCCTGATAGATCTACCAGTGAGATCGGACTCAAGCCAATCGAGTACAGTTCCAGTGATGCCCATCGCAGAAAGAGTGGAGAGAAGGATCTGAAGGTTGACTGTGTCAAACGCTGCAGAGAGGTCTAGTAGAATGAGGGCAGATGATCTGTGGTTAGCCCTGGCCCCTCGCAGCGCTTCCGTTACAGACAACAAAGCTGTTTCAGTTTAGTGTCCGTTCTTGAAGCCTGATTGATTGTCATCAAGTTTGTTGTTCTGAGTCAGGAAGGTAGAGAGCTGATCGAAGACGACCCGCTCGATGAGTTTTGCAGTGAACACAATGTTTGAACATTGTGTTCAAACCAAGAATGAGTAACAGGCTGGACTTTCCTTTCACACCAGGAATTGCAAGAAAAAAACATATAAATAACCTTTTTGTTGTTGGCAATAAATGAAGACTATGAGACCCAAAGTATTGTGCGTTAATATCTCAAAATATTTTATATCTCAACAAAACGATGCACTACATAACGTTAAAATCCACATTAACGTTCCTAACCTCTGAACCTCTTTCTCCTCCCGCAGCTCGCTTCTCGTCTCTGACCTCTGACCTCGATGAGGTCACAATGGCCGTGGGCAGGATCGAACTGCATCTTGTGTTCGGTGACATCACTAACGAGACCACGGACGCCATCGTGAACACCACCAACTTTATAGACTTCCAGAAAGATGGTATTCCTGCTGTTGTCCTGTTGTTAGAACCCAAGTCTCCCAGGTACGCGTTGGACAGTAGAAGCATAAGCCGAGTGTTTGGTGTTTCAGGAGTGTGTAAGGACATCCTCGTAAGAGCAGGACCTCACGTACAGGCTCAGTTAAAAAGAGGTACGGAGACGAAAGCTCCTGGAAATCTGTTCACCTAAGATGTTCACCTGACATCTAACCTGTCTTCCACCGATGGGACACCGACGTTATTCCTTTGAGTGGGGACATCGAAGCCTGCTTTTCTTTTGACTTTATCTTCTCTCTAAACTGTCTTGTCCTCTACGTCATCATTTGTTTTCTTGTTTTCATGTATTATGTGATCTACTTTTTTGTTCTTGCCTTTCTTTTAACTTTTCTTGATAACATTTTGCAACAAGATGACATGAATCATCATTAGTTAATGCATAAATTAAAAATTAACTGTTGACTAGTTAAGATATGTAACAATCATGAGCTTATTAAACGCATACATGGGTGATAAGAAATAATACATTAGTCACTACATTAATTCATTTTGCAATAACTATGTATATACTCGTTTTTTCATTTGGCTTGTCTTCTTGCCTCATCTTATCTTTTTTTGTCCTTGTCTCTGGCCTTAATCATGCTTTTGTTTGCCTTCTTCTTCGTCGTATATTTTCTAATTATTGTCTTGTTAATTATTGACTTACCTTCTCAGAGTCTTTTGACTTGTCTTGCCCTCAGCCTGAATTGAACTGTGATTGAAACCCCAAGATAATCGAACCCCTCCAGTTAAGGCTAGATCTTTCCTCCAAACCTGAACTACCTTTTTCAGGTTGAGAACCATGGCCTCGAAATTGGAGGAGGTGATCCTCCTCCCTGTCGCTCCACTTTCCCCAGTGCCTGCTGTAAGTTCTCGCCTGACAGAGCCAACACGATCATTTGCAAAAAGCAGAGAGAAAATCCTGTGGTCCCTAACCTGGACCCCCTCCAGGTTCCTGGTTCCGACTAGAATTTCTCTCCATAAATGGATTGAACAGAATTGGTGACAGAGGATTTCCTTCACCGGCAAAAGGTCTGATTTACTGCCAGCAATGTGGACCATACTTCTATTTTAGATTTACAGAGACGGAACAACCCCATATTACCATAAAACCCTCCACAGGACCCCCGAGGGACACGGTCAAATGCCTTTTTGAGCACCCTGGAAACATGTGGACCATGAGATCTTTAGCTGATCCAGTGTGCCACGACCTGGACGAGGCCACATTGTTCCTCTTGAATCAGAGGTTTGAATATCGGCCCTTCCCTTTGGTCTAGCCCTCACAAGAGCCATAGGGCCAGGGTGCAAGGGCAGGGACCTAGTTGACGCAAAGTTGGAACACAGATATGCAACATAGAACAAGTAAGGGAAGGATGGAGCGTGATATAGACAGGTGTATCAGTGCACCTGCTGTAGTATTTTGTGCTGGTGAAAAAGTAACCGAGACGAAAGGCTAAGCTCTCGATATACCGCTTAATCTATATTCCTTCTCTCACCTACGGCCATGAGCTCTGGGTCATGAGTGAAAGGATAAGATCTCGGATACAAGCGTCCAAAATGAGTTTCCCTCCACAGGGTGATGGGGCGCTCCCTTAGAGACCGGGTGAGGAGAGCCTCTGCTCCTCCAAATAGAGAGGAGCCAGCTGAGGTGGCTCAAGTGTCCCTCTCTAGATAGGAGCTCCAGGCATGAGAGGTGGCCCCAGGGAGGAGGGCCCAGGGAAGACTCAGGACTTGATGGAGAGCTTATGTCTCCGGTTTTCCCCAGTAGAGCTGGAGGAAGTGTCCTCGGTGAGTGAGGTCTGGCCTTCAGAGCTCAGACTGCTGCCTGGCCCCTGATAATTGATGGATGGATATTTTCTCCTTTTCTCTATCCCCTTGTTTTTGTAGATTTTATTATCATGTCTTATTTTCTTTCTAAACCCTTTTCTCTGTTCTTGATTTGTTCACCTTCACTTCCTGTCTTACATTGTGATTTTATCCTGACTTTTATTGATGAATTTGTCTTGGCTTCCTCTTGTTTCGCAGCTAAGGTACGTAGCGGACAGGTCTTCCCGACCTCACCAGGAGGCTTCCCGTGTAAGAGCATCCTGCATGTTTGTGGAGAGAAAAGTGCTGCTGTAATCAAGACTTTGGCTACAGAAATAATAACTCAGTGTGAGAATGAACGCTACCAGTCTGTGGCCATCCCTGCTATCTGCACAGGTTAGTAGCCTCTCTTTAAGATGTTTTAATATGAATTTCAACCTAGGCAAACCAAATCTGGCCTAGGCTTTATATTTGTTTACCTCTTTAACTCTGGTATATGTGAGCCAAACATGGTCAGAGTATGGAAGAGGTGTCCTTGTGTTTAATGCAGCACAAAAGGACTTACTTTTAAAAATCAGAACCAGCTTTATTGCACAGTGTGGTATTATGGTTCTTTCAGGTCAAGGAGAGATGGACCCAAGCGTGGTGGCTCAGTCTATCCTGGAGGGGGTGAAGGAAGGTGTTCAAGGAGGGAATCTTCTCTATCTAAAGTCCATCCGCATCGTTGTGCTCAAGATGAACGTTTTCTTGGCATTCAAAGCCACCGCGCAGCAAATCTTCGGAGCAAACACTCAGCTTGCTGGTGAGAACGACCTACGTTCACTATCAATGCGTTCACATTCACTACATTCATCCATCGCTCTTCCATCTTTAAGCACCAGGACCTCTCATCACCACCCGCGTGACCAGCAGAGGGGGCTGTGCATCTAGACCTCGAGCTGTGTCTTTACCCGCTCATCATGATTTGAGCTCGCTGTTATCCGCCACACCTGCATCTGAGGAGAAAGCAGCGTTTCTAGTCCTGGGAGACTGCGATAAACATGTGTCTGAGGCCTGCCGGGAGCTCCAGAGGGCGTTCGACAGCAGGTGCTCCACACAGGGCCTCGACTCGGGTGAACTCAGCCGCCTCAGTGCAGAGGAGATGAAGCTGTTCTGGACCAAAATCGACTATCATCATCTGAAGCTGGAGACGAGCAGCGCTGGAGGATGGACGGTGAGGGGGCTGAAGGATGGAGTGAGTGAAGTGACCGGACTGATGCAGGATGCTCTTCGGAGACAGGTGAGAAGGTCCAGAAGGATGTCTCTGATGGGTTACATGAATATGAGCAACGACATCTTAAACTTTTCAGGAGCCATTAACCCCAAAAAAGATCAGATGTTTTTGCGAAATGCATTTTTCTTTTTATTATAAAAGTCAAATCTCAGACTCTATAAGTATGATTGGGGCCAAACATTGAAGAGGAAATGGCCCCTACTGGATTTATTTTGGTTCTTCTTATTTTTAATGTTCTGCCAATGAAGGCAATTGCAGAACCATGATTTCCTCGTGGGAAAGATATGAAATTTGACACACGTGTACGAATTGGTCTCATGGTGCAGTGGAGTAAATGTCAAACCTCTGACTGAAGCTCCATAGCGCCACCGCCCTTTCAAATTTCACGTACATTTCTGGTCACAACTACTGAACCGTATATCGAAGAAACAAAATTGTTTCTACAAACCTTTTCCTCTGATTCTCCAGCTCAGGACATCATTAACCTCCATAATGGTTTTTCCACAATTTCACAAACAAAAACAAAATACTTTTTTGAATTTGTCGTAGACGTTTGGTCCGATTTTCACTATTGACTTTGGAGACTGCTGAAAAAGGTTTTAAAAAACTCACCAAAATGTTTATTTTGCGATATCTCTGCAACGCTTTGACATATGAACACCAACCACTGTACATTACATCATAACCATAAAATGTGGTGCCACCTAGTGGTCAAAAGATATAGAAAATGCAAATTTTTGTCCATAACTACTTCGAAGTTGAACCAAAACTCATACATTTGGATTTGATACATTCGGACCAGTAGCGTCACGGTGGCGCAGTGGTCGGTCGTCTCACAGCAAGAAGGTCTCTGGTTCTAGGCTCGGCTGGGTCAGTTGGTATCTCTGTGTGGAGTTCTCATGTTCTCCTCGTGATCGTGTGGGTTTTCTCCGGGTGCTCCGGTTTCCACCACAAGAACAAAGACATGCGGAATAAGAGAATTGAGTAAAAACAATTATCCATAGTGTTAAAGTGAGAATGAGTGTGTGTGAATGTTTCCCAGCGATGGGTTCCGGCTGGAAGGGCATCCGCCGCATAAAACATGTGCCAGAGAAGTTGGTGGTTCATTCCACTGTGGAGACCCCGAAAGGGAAGAAAGCCAACATGAAAATGGATGAATGGACATTCGGACCACCATTCAGAGTCAGAGCGTGTCCATGTCAGCCATCTTGGAAAAAACTGCTTTATTTTCTAAACACATTGAGCTATAATTTAGAGACTTGTTTATCACCATGCCCAAAACTTTTATCACAGCACCACCTTGTGGTCAATAGTTATAACAAAAATGTAGAATTTGCTCATATTTTTTGCTATCTTTATCCAATGCTAACAATTCTGGTCGCTCGCAAGTTATTCACAGGGTCATGCTAAAAAAAAGGAACTTTTTTGAACTTCACGTTCAACGTTTCCCAGTTTGGTTCATCTGAGGGATGCTTTGAGATATTAAAGCACAACTTTACATTACATCACAACCATGAAATTTCATTGTCTGCAGAGTTTCTGCATACCGCAACTTTCTGGGCAAGAGATAGAATGAAAAGTTTGAAAATTGCTGGTTGACAAAAACATAGGTGCCAAAAAAATCTATCTAGTGTGTCAGTGTCGTAGTTCCAATGGAGCATCTCCAGAGGGAAGGTTGTGGGTTAGCATCCCAGGGGAACCTAGTTTTACAGATTTCTGTTTTTTTTTTTTTGTTGAAAACAAAAAAAGCTTTTTATTGAATGTCCAAAATCTGCTTCTTCTTAAAAGTTTCATATTCTTTATCCCCTGAAATTGATGATAATGAATGTTTGCCCCTAGATTACTGCTTTCAGTTATGTTTTTATTTACGTTTTGGTCTTTAAAAATAAGCAAGCTAACTTGTCATGATTTAAACAGAAGACATTTTATTCATTTATCCTCCTCTTTTCAATCGTTCAGGTGAGAGAGAAGGACCAGAAACACCTCTTCTCCAGGGTCACGTGGTGCATCCTGGGAGCTCGAGGGGCTTGGCAGGTGGTCCCAATGGAAGTCAACGAGAAGCTGGAGAAAAAAGACGTGGACGATGGGATTGAGGATGCGCAGGGAGTGAAGTATACAGTGGATCTGAGTAGAATGGAGGCCAAGGCATGTGCTACAGGAGAGGTGACCTCTCTCAAGCGCCTCGAGAACCTCGACGGTGAGTGCTGTCCATCTGGCGTAGTCCTTCTGTTGGTGCCGATACTAAAATATCTGCTTGTTCTGCTTCTCAGATTTTGTCCTTCCCATCTACTGGGACAGCATGAGCCAAAGCGACTCTGTGAAGGTGATCGCTTTAGATTCTCAATCAGCGGAGTACCAGAATGTGAAAGCAGGCTTCAAGAAGACCGTCCCGAAATCGGTTCTCAAGGTTTGAGGCTCTGTTTTCAGGTTTTATTACCTCATGATCATAAAAACCTTCCTGGCAAAAGAATAGTAGGAGTTTCACAAAGAAAACAAGATGGTTTTATGTCAGGAGAGTGTTTTAAGAGTAATATTTCTATAGTAAGATAATAACAATGTCTTAGATCTGAATTTAGATTCGTATTTTACAAATGCACGATTTTAAAAACAGCATCTGCTTCTTGTTGTGCCCTGTGTGTTTGTGTGATGGGAGGAAATGCTAGGACTGATGGCAGTCTGAGGGCACATTTCAGTGAAATCCATTAAGTAGTTGACAGCAGATATGGCAGGGATTTATGTTGTAGCGCTCCCATGTGGATAAGCACGTGAATTATTTATAGGTATCTATAAATTAAGGTCATAAAGAGTTCCACTGAGTTAGGTGAGAGTGCCTCTTTGGATTTCAGAGTTTTAGCAAGGCAAGGCGAGGCAAGTGTATTTGTAAAGTACATTTCTCACGCGGGATCATTCAAAGTGCTTCAAATTGGAAACAAGGAATAAATAAGAAAGTACATTTAATAAAATCTAGCATAAAAAAGTCAAACGAAAGCAAAATGATTAAAAACTCAAAATTAAGGCATAGATTAAGATATACAGAGTTAAAATAGTTGTTGGACGTTGGTGGTCAGTCGACGAAAGCACAACTAAACAGATGAGATCCTGGGTTTAAACGTGACTAAAGTGTTGGCACCCCTGATCTCCTCTGGAGCTGGTTCCTCTGTGGGCCGCAGGAGAACTAAAGGAGGATTCACCCTGAGTGGAATGAACCCGGGGGAGATCTCATTCATCTGATCTGAGGATCTCAGCTCTCTGTTTGGTGTGTATTCTCTGATCTTCTCTGTTAGGTGTTTAGCTGCTGAGTTATGTTTGGACTTATATACGAGCCATTTTTCCCATTATATAGACGTTTTAGTAAACATGAATCTCTCTACCTGAAACGTTTGAATGCCCCCAAGTGGTCATGGTTGGAAAAATTATTTTGAAAACGTATTGCTCTTTTTGTGTAACGGGATAAAAAATAACGAGATTAGTGGCAGTATGATGGCACATTTCAACACCATCATTTGCTAGCGAACTTTAGCAATATTTTACTTCCTTTGCCTTCTTCTTTGGCAACATTTTTAACTCTACCTTTTAATAGATATATAATACTCTTTATTTTAGTTCCTCTACCCAGTATTAGAATCTGTGTTTAAGATTATTTCCTCTTGTACTTCTGACTGTGTTTTTGTCTATCGCTGTAGGGGCCGTGAGATTCACTTAAAATAAAATGTATTAATGTTTTATACTGCGCCACCATGTGGTCAAACACCTATTTTATTATATGCCAGGTTCATGCTAAATAGTTGGACTAAGTTTGGTGAGGATATAGCTTTGGATTCTATAGTTATAGCAGTTTAACTCAAGATTAATGTCTTGTTTTGAAACAGTTGCCCCCTAGTGGTCATGGTAAAAAGTATGTAAAACTGTTTTTAGTTAGTTTGTTTTTTGGACTAAAAGAGTAAAACACAAAATTTCAGCCTAGTTCAACACATGGTTGCCAGATTGCAGTAGTTTTTACGATTTCATTAAACTAGATTATTTCATTACCTGAGAGCGAGGGTTAAACTGGGGAGACGTAGCTAGCTTTGTTTTTCATGACGCAATACAAGTGTGCAACGTGTTTCCTGAAGATTTGACCGAACGAGGAATTTAAACGGTGAACGTCATTGGTCCAAGAACAGATCCCTGTGTAGTGAACCCACTGAAATAACGCTCTTGCTCAATAAAAAAGGTTTATTGCTCAGCTTGTAGACACAGCGAGAACTAAAACACACATTGCAAAAACACATTACATACCAAAAACAACAACAAACTACAAAACAAGTACAAAAAATGGTTAGCTTACAACTGCTTTCAGTGAGACACTAAAAGTGGTCCAGACTGCAAGCTGCTTCCACCACGAAAAGGAAACAACATGGCTGGAGTGGAAAGGAGTCCACCATTTTATCAGATCCTAGGTTTAAATTGAATTTCATAATAAAAGTCATTCAAAAACACACTCAAAAATGGGCACGCGTTTGATTGTCCAAATTAAGAGTTCTTCACACCCTGGGGCACATCTGAGTTTACTTGCATATTGGACAGAAATTCTCCCACCCAAGTATCATTTTCTATTTCATTTTGAAGCACAATCATACAGGTTTTTTTTTTTATTTTTTATTTATTTATTTATTTTCTAATCTCCATTTGAACAATTGTCCAAACTACATCCCAGATGGTGGCGGTAATGCACCAAAAGAAAGGATGCAAACTGCCATAAAACACCAAAGAAAAAGAAGAAGAAGCACAATCATACGTTCTGCACTGAACATTACATTTAATGTAAAGCATTTAAAGTTCTTTACAGACTCTAAAGTAAAAGCTGAAAATGCATGTGCCTCCATCAGATCGAGCGCATCCAGAACATTAACCTCCGGCGGCTGTACGAGGGCCGCAAACGAGAGCTGGACACGAAGAACCCTGCTCCTGTTGGTGCAGGAGAGAAGATCCTGTATCACGGGACCACAGAGGCGTCCTGCTCCTCCATCATCAACTCCAACTTCAACCGCAACTTCGCAGGCCAAAACGGTTGGTCCTTATTTCTTAAGAGCCATTAATCAGAGGATTTGTTAAACAAAACAAAAAAAAGAAAACTTTTTGTTAAATTTTTTTTACAAGGACTTTTATTTTGAAAGCCCAAAAGGTCATCTTTGTGAAACTGTTCCTCTTTCTTGTTTAGTGTTTGAAAAATAAATGTTTCAAATTAGTCTGAAATAGTCCAAAAACTACTAAGTATGGCTCAACGTCAAATGGCCTTTTATTTTTGATGCTGGGACTTTTATTTTGACGGAAATATTTAAGAGGTTTGGAAGATGCAAGAAAATATTTGATGTGTTCAGTTGTTGTTTTTTGTACGATTCATGTCTGTTTACCTTCATCCCTCCCTTAATTTCTTGCTTTTTACGCGTCCCCTTCACTCCTTACTTTAGTCGTTGATTTCCTTTCTTTTCTTCTTTTCCTCCATTATTTCTTTTTGTTTATCTTTCTTTTCTACATGCTTACTATTCCTTTCAAGTATTACTTCCTTTTATATGTGTTTCCCATCTTTATTTGCTTCCCGTCCTTTCTTCATTCTTTTCCTTACTTCATCCATGCCTTCCTTTTCTTTATTTTTCCATCGTCTTGTCTTTCTTTTCTTCATTCTTTCTTCTGTTTTCATGTTCTTTCTTGCATTCTTTCTTTCAATTATTCCTCTTCTGTATTGTATTTCCCTTTCTTTCTTTCTTTCCTTCCTTCCTTCCGTTCTTTATTCCATGTTTTCCTTTGTCTCTTTTTCTTTCCTGTGCTTTTCCCTTCTCACTCCTATCCCTTCCTTTTGTATTTTTCCCTGTTTTCGGTTGTTTCTTTCCTTCTCTTCCTTCATTCTGTCTTTCCTTCATCTGCTTTATTCACTTCCTCCTTTTCCCTCAGTGTTTCTTCTGTTGTTGATTCCTTCTATTCGCTCCTCCTTTCTTTCCCTTCCTCACTTCATTCTGCCTTTTCCTCCATTTGTTCCTTCCTTTCCTGCCCCCACTTCTTTCTTTTCCTTCAGTTTGTCCACTTTAATTTAATATATTTTCCTCTCTTCTTTTCTTCTTACTTGTCTTCCTTCCGTTATGTTCTTCATTTTGTCTTTCATCATTTCCTTCTTTCATCCTGCCTGTTGTCTATCTTTTCCTGCCTTTTTTCTTTTTTACTTCCTTTTATAATGTGTTTATATTCATATAATTAGTTATTACCTTTATATTTCTATTTATCCTTTTTTCCATCTCGTTTTTTTTCCAGTCTTGCTTCCTTCTTTCTTTCTTTTCTAATCTTCTTTCCTTCATTACTGTCTTTTGTGCCTTCCTTCCTTCCTTTCCTTGCTTATTTTCGTCTTTTATTTTCCCTTTCTTGCTTATTTCCTTCCTTTTTTCCTCCGCTTCTTTGTAATTCTTTCTTCTTTTCCTTCCTAAATAGTTTTTGCGTACTACTTTCAGACTTTCTTTTCCCATTCCTTCCTTCTCTCCTTCCCTTCCTTGCTTCCATATCTTCGTTTCATCCCTTGCTTCGCTCCTTCATTTCGTTTCCTTTCACTACTTAGCTCTCTTTCGTTTCTCCTCCCCATAACTCCTTTCATTATTACATTCTTATTCCTTCTTTACTTCTGTTTTCTTTCCTGTTCTATCTTTACGCTCCACTGTCTCCGAGGCTGAAGGGTTGTCTCGCTCTCGTCCCTCAGCCACCGTCTACGGTGTTGGAACGTATTTTGCGGTGCAGGCGAGCTACTCCGCTCATGAGAAGTACGCGGCTCCTCTTCAGGACAGGACCCAGCAGATGTTCGTGGCTCGAGTTCTGACGGGATACTTCGCTGCGGGGCAGGGGACCATGCGCACGCCTCCCGAACGGCTGCCTTCAGGCGTCCTCTATGACAGTGTGGTGGATGACGTCAACGATCCGACCATGTTCGTGGTGTTCCACGACTGCCAGGCGTACCCGGACTACCTGATCACCTTCAAGTAGAGCTCAGCCTCAGTAAAGGAAGAGCCCCTCCCCCACAGACATGACCTTCTGAAACATCTCTAAAAAGACTTAGCAGCCTAAAAGAATGTCTTCATTTGATTACTTTTCAGTTTTTTTTTATGCTTTTTCACTGTGGTGTTGATTTGATGAAGAACTGCTCATGTTAGCCAGAATGAGGTTTCATGGATTAAGACCAAATCAATCTTCTAAGGTTTTTTTTTTTCAGATTGGGAATGTGTCGAATGTTCCGTTACTGACAGAGTTTGCTCCTCCTCCTCAATCCGTCACAGTTTTACCTTCACACGATATTTTTCTGATCCATTTCGGAGACTAGTGATGAGTCGTTCATGAACGATTCGTTCTTTTTGAACGACTCTTTAAAGTGACTCCGTAGGAAGGAATCGTGTCGGAGAGCGATTGGTTCAGTGGCGCATGCGCAACATTCTTTTGGTTTTCCGAGCATAACGCGCTCATCATTAATGATGAGAGAACGAAAGAAGCCGGAGGACTCTGGAAAAGAACGAATCTTGTAGGTTTCCGGCTCATATTGTGTAGGTTAATATTAGGGAGCGTCACGTGACAGAAGGCCCCGGGGCCGAACTGAACTCGTGATGAGAACGAATGACACTTTAACCTAAACACAGATCAGAGCTGAGCTGAATCAGACTAAAAGACTCAGGTAGGCTTAATTAAAATATGATTTTTTTCTTCTAGCATTATAGTTTTGTTTTATTTGTAGTGTGATTCGGGTTTGTGTATATAATAAATGTGTTAGGGAAGAAACACACAACATTTTATTGGTATTTTACTAAAATGAATGAAATGAACAAAATTACTTAAAAAAAGATTTGTTCATTTTGCTGAACGGGACTCAAAGATCTGAGTCGGTGAAATGATCCGAACTTCTCATCACTAGTTTTTAGTTGTCCTGAACCAAAAGTGCTTTTTGGAGATGCTTTCGTACATACGTCACCAGAAACACGTCGCGTGGAACGGTGGAGGAAGAAAAGACGAAAGCTCTCGCATCATCAGTCTGCGACGGCTCGCTGAAATATACGATCGTCTGAACATGATAATGTGGGTTTCCTCAGAGTTTTGAGCGTCCTGTCGAGCTGAGAGAGAGTCTCTCGTTGGCCCAGATCTCCATCAAACAATGTTTTCCTCGCTCCTCCACAAACAGCTTTCTCCAGCCGTGTTGATCTGAGTATAAACAGAGTATGAGTCGAGGAGTTTTTACATCATGTCTAACACGGATAACTTCCTCTTCTGATCCACACGCTTCACCCAGATCTCCACTCGACTGCGGGAACCGTTTCAGAGACCACCTCTGGAAGCGCTTTCAGAAACGCTTCAAGGAAACAAAAGAATTGCTTACACACACGCTACAATCAATCGTTACCAGAGCAGAGTGATTTTGGACACAGAATACAGATGCCAGTCTGAAAGGCCCATAATTTAACTTTCTAAACTTCCACTCACTTCCACTTATTGGCAGTTGTGTTCTGGTGGATGAGGAGATTGACTTGTGATCGGAAGGTCTCCGGTTCGATCCCCAGATCCACCGAGTTGAAGGTGAAGTGAGTGATGAAACACTTGCTCTCCATCTTCAGCAACCACAGCTGTGAAGCCCTCGAGCGAGCTCCAGTTCCCCGACTGCTCCCCGGGCCCCGCAGCCATGCTGCCACTGCTCTGGGTGAGTGCTCACGGTGTGTTTGTTCACTGCTGTGTGTGTGTGTACACTGGGATGGGTTACATGCAGAGCACACACTCCAGGTATGGCTTACGCCAGATCTGGCCAAATTCTCACTTTCACTTCACTTTTGTCTGTGAGTTTACAGAAAATAACTTTTGTATTCCATCACATCAATCAGCTAAGTTCAGGAACAACACTTTTTTCTGACTTTTGCCAATCTCTACACAAAAAAAAAACTGGAAAAAAAACACTCAATAAATCAGAATAAGATCTGCAGATGTGGGCCTTCAACATAAGGAAACATCATCGGAGGGCCGTTCGAGACCTGTTTGTCCGATCATTCTTTCAAGACAACATTCACACATCAGCGTTACTTCTTCTCGTGGTGTTTCATAAAAGCATCAAAACTTTCAGTTCAGTGCTTACAGACACACAGAATGTGTTTATGTACTCAATGTCCTTCAAATGTCCTTCACACAAAGGTAAATGTAAGAGACACTTTAGAGGTAGAACTGTCTATTAACAGCAGGCATCTATCTTCTTAACGAGAGTGATGTTGTTTGGAACAGTTTCCAAATTTGCAGCTTATTAATTTGCATCAAATCTGCTGGAACCAAAACTCAGTTCTCCACTTTACCACCAACAGAAAATCAGCACCGCTTCCCATTACAAAACTTTCAAACACAGAAATAAAAGATATGAAAAAAAGGAGTTTGACCAAAAAAAAGCACAAAAATTTAAACATTAGCCTATTCTAGAGCTATTGCATACTTTTTAGCATTAAATATAGAAAATGGGTCATCATAAAAAAACTCTCCTCTAGAGCGGTGGTTCTCAAACTATGGAATGTGCGCCCCTAGTGGTGATTAAACCCCACGCAACAGCGGCGACTGTCAAAAAACAACAAACAAAAAAAAACATCAGCAGCCGTCATTACTGTGGGCGTGGGCGTCAAACTAAAGATTATCTGTTGCAAGCATCTGGCCCATTGGTTTATTCTTTTGACGGACACTGGGCTCGTCCAATGAAATCACAGGCACCTCCCCCAGCCTCAGGGTAAATCTGCTGTTTGCCCTCCGGAGCGCTTTGCCTCAGTGAAATCTCCCAACGAGTTCCTTTTTAAACAGGAGAAACTCCTGCACAGGTCAATCATTTAACATTATTTTGAAATTGTTTAAAAGTAAAGCTACTCACACGCATTCTATCTGTCTCTGTCTCTCGGAAGATGTTCTCTTTAAAGTTAATCAAATGCTAGCGTACAACTTAATTTATCTTTCATGTCTGCAGCTGGAACGAGGAAAGATGTTTTGTTCAGGATGAGTTTAATCCCAAAATTGACTGGTTTTAACCCAGAAATTCATAATTGATATGCTATGTAAGCAGTGATTACAGCATGAGCTTATTTTATTCTCTGCAAATATAACGCCGGTGCTGATATTTGAAATATTTGAAAGTGAGAGTTCAAACACAGCCTCACACTCATCATCTCTCAAAACAATATTAAAACCCTTGAAAGATCTAGATAGATAGAAGAGGGAGAGAGAGAAAGAAGAGGGAGAGAGAAAGAAGAGAGAAAGAAGAGGGAGAGAGAGAAAAGGAAGAGAGAGAAAGAAGAGGGAGAGAGAGAAGAGAGAGAGAGAAAGAAGAGGGAGAGAGAGAAGAAGAGGGAGAGAGAGAGAAGAAGAGGAAGAGAGAGAAAGAAGAGGAAGAGAGAGAAAGAAGAGGGAGAGAGAGAAAGAGAGCGAGAATTAAAAAGT
>UELW01000962.1:0-86432 GCA_900490495.1 Danionella dracula
TGAAGCGGCTTGCCCAAAGTCACAAATGGCAGAATGGCCCTGATGGGGATCGATCCGCCAAACCTCTGGTTACAGGACAACCCTTTGCTGTCACCAAGTCCAGGATGCTTCCTGATGCTGACCTCCTCATTCAATCAACTCACCTAACACTAGGAAATTATTAGCAAAAGCAAACTTGTGAAACACAGTTTATTTACAGGATCTGCCATAGGGTGCACGTACAACTGTGTTTAGAGTAAGAATTTGTAAATGTGTAAAATGCTCTTAGGTGATTGGAAAATCTCTATTCACTTGTTATTAGCTTGTTCACCTTGATGTTAAACTTTTTCTCCTCTTGACTATACACTTCACAACTTTAAAGGAAGCTCTTGACTGGTTTAATCACTCAATCAAAATGTATTTATATAGCATTTTTTTGCAGCTGTTTCAAAGCAGCTTTATAAAAGCTTAATGTGGATTAACAGTTTAAAAAAAGTTAGAAATAAACTCCAATTCTCTCTCAGATATCAGAGATCCCTCAGATAAAATAAATTAGATCTACCCTGGGTTAAATTCAAACAGGGTAAATACTGCGGCCCACAGATGAACCAGCTTCCAGAGGCGATCAAGGGTGCCAACACTTTAGTCACGTTTAAAGACACCTGTTTAGTTGGGCTTTTGTTGACTGAACACCAATGTCCAAACAACTATTTTACCTCTGCACTACACTATCTAAATCTGTGTTTTAATCAATGTTTTACATTTTCAGTTTTTAATCACTATGATTTTTTTTGCTTAATTTTATGAAATGTAGTTTCTTTTATTCTGTGTTTGCAATGTAAAGTCCTTTGAATTACCCTGTGTATGAAATGTGCTATACAAATAAACTTGCCTTGCCTTATTTACTGTAGCATTAAGAATTGTAAAGGGTTACATCAGGGCATTTAATTATTATTGTATAGTTGATTAGAGAATGTTTAATGGTATGAAAAAAGTCTTGACTTACACAAAGGTGGCTCAAAATTTGAACTTTGGCAAGTGTTTTCAGGTTATAACAGGACACAGCATTATCCACATCAGAGAACTCATAACATACACTCATGATCTTTAAATTGACTTAACATGTACATCAATCATGCATCTTCTACTCTTGGTGTGATCGTACAGTGAGTATTATAGTTGGGTTTTGATAAGCAACCACTGAAGGAATATTTAATACATTCTATTGCCTTAGCGAGTGGCTCAAGGCATCAGTGTTGGAAAACTGAAGCCTCATTGATTAAGGTTTCTTCGCAGTTTAGTCTCAGATTATTTTTGTGTGAAATTAAAGTAGAGGCTTGAATGCAGAGATCAAGAATACAATCAAGAACTATTGGAAAATAATGACCAATTTACCTTTACTTTTGGGTAAAGTAAATTTACTCTTAGTAATTCAAAACATTCCGGAATTGTATTTGAAACAGCTATTTGTCATACCAGTTAACCAAAAATGTTTAATAGGTGAACTTTTAGGTGCATGTTTGCTTTTGCAGCTTTTGTTTTAGCGTTTGAAAGCAAGATCTGACCTAACTGTACGGATCGAGTCAGAGCTTGAACTCCAGCCCTGGAGCCAGAAATATTTGTCTTCTTTCTTGCCACCATTTAACCTCTGTCTGAGCCTCTGCTCACCCCTCTTAATCTTAAAATATATGGACTGGGCAACTCTGTCTGCCCAAAAAAATCCATGCCCATCGATACAGAGAAGAACCCTGGATTTTGTGCGTTTTAAAGCATTTTGAGTTGAGGGACCCAAAACATGAATGGCACAAGGAGCAACGTTGCTTAAAAAGAAAGGTAATGGAATAAACAGATCTTTTTTTGGCAAAGTCCTTCTTGGAGTGTTGCAATCCCAGACCTGTTTCAAGACAAACTCCAGTAGCTGTTAACAAGCCACAAGGAGCTTAATTAGTAATGTTTCTGATTTGGAAAAACAATGTCAACCATGTTATAATTTGTATTGTAATTTTAACATAAGACCACTATTTTGACTGGTTTTCAAAAGTCTCCCCTGACATCATTAGTGCTGCAGCATGCGTGACTCCTGCGTGTGCATGCTTATGCATGAGCAAGGCTTTATGTTTATGCTCTGTGTTTAAGGTGAAAGGTCACCGAAGGGGCTTGGGGGGTTCAGTGACAGGTGAAGATGCGGCTATGTGCTAATTGAGGCAAAGCAGGCATTAACAGGATGAGCTTTAGAAGGTGTAGAGTTACAGTTGGTGTGAGAGAGAAGGAAAATGATGCCTGATCTGACGCAGAAAGACCGAGGATGAACTTCAACAGCTCTGTATGATCTATTAATACTGGGTTATTAAACCCCATACCTGATGATCACAGGAAGCACTTCTGCAGTCCTTTGACTCTTGAGCGATGCTTTTCCCCAAAAATTGTTTCATGTATATTTAACCGTTTTTTTTTTTTTTTTTTCATTTTTAAAATAGACAACATGTTCATATTACAATTAAATTCAATCAGAATGAAAGTTTTGGTTTAAATGTGAGCTTCTTACAAAAACACTGTGCTGCAAAGCACCAAATCTCGTTCTTTGGCTTGCACTCATAGGGAAACCCTTTTTGGTGCCATTTAGCACCAGTCTCCAAAGGTACTATTTAAAACCCACAGGGCCCCTAAACCCTTCCTTGAACAGCATTAATCATCCTTTTACACAATCTAGTGTGCTTTTATTGCATCTTTGTTGCTTGCATCATTAACTCTAATTTAAGTGAGTCTGCAAGTGTGAACAGCATTTTGACAGCATTTTTTGTGATAGTCAACCAAGAATGAAGGACATCGTGCTTTCACATGACACTTTGGCATGGCAAGGTTAATGGTCAGGTTAGCAATAGTAATGTTAAGCTGAGGAAGCGAGTTGCTAACCCTGCTGTCAATGCGAAATACACATCTTCTCCCTTCACACGGTGTGTGTCAATGCTGGCTGAACAAGTGTACTTGTGTCAGCAAAAGGAATGTGGGCAATGTGGAGAGGACAGACTTGCTGACGACTCTGTCCAGTCTCTTACCAAATGCTTTGGATGGCCAAGAGGCGTCCAGCACATCCCTGAATTCACCTGAACACTCTAAATCAAACTCATCAAATCAGTATGAAAACCATGACAGCAACCAGGGAGTTGATTTTATTAAGTGATATGAAATGAAACTTACAATAGGGGAACATTAAATGTTATAATCTGCTTAATGAAGAGAACACCAATTCAAAGGTAGAAACAGCATTATCTTGAAACATATGTTTTACATGTAAACCATAATGGCTGTAACGCTTTTCTAAATAGTAGCTGATCGTGTAAACATAAAAGGAATAGAGATCTGTGGAGGTGATTGGGCAGAGAGAATTATGGACAGGGATGGAGGTGATGAAGTGAACAGCAGAGTGTGATAGGCATCATTGATTTAAAGGAATAAGTTATGCGGGGAAAATCTGTATCCCTGGTAGTGCATTTATGCTGTATCTCTTTCCAGATTAGGAATGCCGCAAATGATCAATAGTAGATGACAAATATTTCATATGTGATTAAAAGCACAATAACATACATATGAATCACGACACTATCACAAGCGACAATGTTTTTCCCTGATTCATCATCAAGTGATTATTAGATTTTTCTGCAACCATCTTTGTTAAAACAGAGGACAGAGCTTCCATAAAGCTCTGCTATGATTGCTCCTAGACCTAACATACTTCCTAAAGTTCATGGGACTTGTTTTGAAGAGCTTGAATAGTTGTTGTTGCTGCAGACACACAGTTTGAAGAGACAGAAGGCCTAATTCAGAGACCCAAGTCACCCAGAACAAGCACACTAGTGCGGCTTCAACAACATTTTTAAACATGTAAACGTTAACCTACATTATTATATTGACAAAACAGTCACATGACAAATATTGAAAGAATATATATAAACAAATACACAGTACACCCTCCTTTGGCATAAAGCCGATCATACAGTCTTCTGTGATGGGTCAGACCTGTTGAAATCTGAGATTACTAGAAAAAATTTGCCAAAAGACCAAATAAAGAAATATTGCAAAAACTGTGAATATGATAAAAAAAAAAGCTATGAAAACGCACTGATGTGCAAAGGCCTTTGTAGAAAATTGCCTCTTTTAGAAAAACATGAAGGCAGTAACAACAAGTTACGCTCTTGTTGCGTAGCCCGTTGCTCGATGCTGGAGGAATAGGCTCCAAAGTAAAACAGGAAGAGAATGGGAATTCACTTTTACTATTATAGTTCAATGCAAAACGTCTTTCAATTGGCCCTTACCGGTGGATGGGGATCAACTAGGTCTGCTTCAATGTGTTCCTGTTGTTGAATCCAACAATGAATCTTATTTTGCAGGTTTAATTTCTCAGAAGCTGTATTGAATGTAAATGTCTAATTATCCAAGTTTATAGATCTTAGAAAAGCCAACATTCATCCTGATTAAAGTTAATGATGCCAGCAATCCCTTGGCATTGACAACATCCAAGTTTCAGTTCACGGGATCCGGGCCAAAGATATCGAGACCTTTAATGAGGATGACGCATCTGTATTTGGGATGGAGGCTTTGAGTCCATGAGCATGTGTGAAATCACACAAAATAACATTGTGTGCATTTAACCAAGCAGAAGCAAACCACAGAAGCACGCAGTTGTCTACAGCGCGGCGGCTTCTGATAGAGGTTTAAAGTCAGGTCTTGAGGGCAGGTGGCACTCAATCTTCATAAGGAGGACAGAAGAACACTGGCACCAGCAGAGAGAAGCAGTGAATGGGACAAGGAAGTCAAACTGACATACAGTTAATTTATGTCCTCCAGAGCTGTGGCTGTAATTGGAGCTTAAGTCTGGAAAATTGATGGTGCCCAAAACCTTGGCTAGAGTTTTCAACAGCAATTAGGGGCTCTCAGCAGGTCCATAATGGGTTCTACTAAAATCCCTTTTGAGTTCCTTATGAAGGTGTCAGTGTTTATTTGTGCAATTTCAATGTCGTCTGAAGAAGTGTAAACGGTTACGTTTTTGTTTATTTTTAAACTAATTATTAAAGAAATTAAAGAAAGTTTAATAAAGAAATAACTATAACTATAATATAGTCATTTTATACAGAATGTGTGTGTTCATTTTAGGATAAAATGGCTATTTCTTAGAAACCTTTTTTTACACTAATGTAATCTATACGTGTACTGTAACCATCGCCGAGATGTAACTGGGTGAATTTTAAGTATTAGTGATAAACAAAGATAGATTCCAATATTTTTAATTGTTTTAATGTGTTACAATGAGTATACTAAACAGATCCATTAATTACACTACTTTTTAATCCAAAAACTTTGTAGAAAGACACAATCTCAGCTTGGTATGGTAGGGTTACTTTATTAGTTTCAGACTAAAGTAGGCTTCATGGAGTTTTGTCACTTAAGTGTTTGACAAAAATGTACATTTTACAAATTTACAAACGAACTTCTTTATTTTTTTCTGATGAAAAAATTTATAAAGTTAAAAAAATATAAAATTTATAAATATAAAGACTTATGAAGTTATATTCTGAACCTTAAACACACATTCTATGGATAATTGTGTATACCCAATTCACCTTTACCGCATGTCTTCGGACCAGAATAAGCCCACACAATCACAGGGAAAACATGCAAACTCCACACAGAAATGAGAACTGATCCAGTTGAGGCTTGAACCAGCAACCTTCTTGCTGTGAGACGACTGTGCTACCCACTACACCACCGTGACACACTCTGTAACTAGCAACATTTTTTATCTACGTGGCTGCCATTTTATATGAATTTGTTACATTATACTAGCTTATAAATTTAAGGTGATTAGCACCAGCAGCACTACACCTGCTCAGCCTGAATATTATTTTTATCAGAAAACCTTTGACAAGGTGACATGCACTGCCTGCATCCCTACCTTGCATAGAGATGTCTTGCAGATCCAGTGGAAGTTATCCTCATGATTTTTTTTCTCCCATAAAATAAAAACATGAAAGTAAGAGATACTCCTTTCCCCCAAACTAGGCTGAACATGGCTTATATAACACATCATGATTACAACTCTTAATTTTAACTCTACTAAGGTAACGTCTAATAACAAACTTCATGAAGCAGAGGACATTCACAATGTAAAAAATTGCGGGCGAAACAGGAATTTGCAGGACTGGTGGAAACCACAGATTTTTTTATCCTTCTAAGGTGAGTGTGCGCTCATTAAAGGCAGCAGTGATCCTCTCCTAAACTTGTGGGATGAACATGCAGTATGGATTTCTCTGGAAGCTTCTGCTCCATGATCAAACATGTGTTCGTGCCTGTTTTAGTCTCCTGTGAGTTGGTGAAGCCCAATAACCCCTCCATGCTCTTTAAAAATGAATGTGTAAGTAGTTTCCATGCACAAAAGGGCCTGCTCCAATTCTGCTCGACTGCTTTGAGTACAGAATATAAACAAGAAAAAAAAAATGGTTTGGTAGTAAGAAGATGTAAAGGTCTTCTTGGCTCAAAAATGTGTGTTTCCTAGTTTATCTCACTTTAATTGTCTGATATATGCTTTAAGGACAGACATAAGTTCTATATCACTCACTTGCATAGTTTTTTATATAATATACTTCTAAATGAGACAACTTCCACAGATTTCTGAGAATGTATTCCATAATTTCACAAAATCACTAGGGCAATTCTATTTCAACTTTTGAAATCGGGATAGACATAAGAGTGACCTAAGTATTAAGTGTGATCAGCTGATCTTAGAGAATTGATTACTTATGGGCTAAGATTTGTTCTTGCACTTTTATGATGTTGATTCAAATGAAAACAAAGTTATGCATGTAATACCAACCATCAGAATTGATGGTGAGGACTTTACAGCTGGATTTAGTTTATTTAGGATTTTGTTAATGAGTGACATGTCTTTGAGAAGAAATCGCATAAATCATACTATTGATAATAAAACAAACAATAATTTAACAAATTAATTGTGTTTCTTTTAGTATCTTAACGGCCCATAGACATGCATATGCTGTAATTTAGAATTTTAATGTTGATGCCATCTTCTTGAGTTCTCCTTGTGGTTTTGTGGGTTAACTCTGGGTGCGCATTTTATTTTCCGCAGTCCAAAAAGCTTGCTTCAGGGGAATTGAAGAATAAAGTTCCCTTAGGTGAAAATATGAAAATGAAAAGTTAGTGAGTACTGACCTACAGTGAACTAGCATCCAGCACTAGCTGCTTTGATATAGGCTGTAATTGAAATGAAACTAAATTAAATAATGTTATATAATAGAAATAATTATTTTATTATAACTAAGAACATATAGTTACCCCATATTACCCCAAATAAAACCAATAACTGCAAATCAAGAGTTACACAGGAAAAATGTGTATAACAAAAAATGCAAATAACAATTATTTTCTATGTAATCTTAAACCATTCAATCTTCAATGACCCAAATACATGCGTAACCCTGTCTTCTGTGAAATGGTAAATGCACTTGTGATGAGGGTGCCTGATTCTTCCGAAGTACAAAGCTTTCAACAAGTGTTCATCTGTGACCTGCTCTCTTCCGCTTTAGAAAAAGGTCATGACCGCAAACACGGGGTCAGATTAACACTGCCGTTGCTCATAAACAAAAAGCTCCATTGACCCATTCAAAGCCTAAGTCTCCATTGCTGTGGACACGAAATGCAATCCGCAAATCCGATGTAAACAGTAGAAGGTACCTTGCGTGACTCTTCCGAGCTGTCAAGCAACGTAAAGACTGAATAAACACAAAATGTGTTTGGATCTCTTTTAATATGGCATCTTGTCACGATATTAGTGATGGCACTGATCCACCCACTGATGTGTTATAACAAACTGAAATGAAGTGGAATTCTTGACCCAAGTACGACCTCTCATCTCAAGTGACTGTAGAGCATGCATTTTACCGATCCACCCTCTGACTGCCCTCTGTGGAGCGGGCTGTTGATGAAAATCACTCATTCCAGGTGTTGGAACAGGAATGTGGCTTACTAATGTATGTGCAAATCTTCCATAAAATAATAAAAATCCATCCAGGTTTTTAAATAATCACCAAAAATCTTAAGCACTCTCTGAAAAGACTTGTTTTGACATTCTGGGATAATGACACCATATGTCACGAGATCCCTTCCTCCTTGTTACAATGAATTGCACCAAGCATGCATGATCACACATGTCTCCCTAGGTATAAGCTTGTAACAGGCTTCATAAATACTCTAAAGATTTATATCAAATTGTGACAAAGTGTACCCAGACAGTAGCAGGCTGTATAAGTGGGCTAATGTCTGCACTAAAACGCAATCCATTGTTGTTAATCGTTTTTACATCCTTAAAACTCTCCAGTCCTTAGATAAACAAGAAATGGAACAATGGAAAATTACTTGAAATTGCTAATATTCGCATACTAATAAGTTTAAGTCAAATTAGCAAAAAATAAAATTTATTTGTAAGTTTACTGTACTGTACGTACTGTTTACTTACTTACTGGAAACAGCTAGTTGTACATACATACAAATAACTTTCTTGAGTTGGCTTAGTTTAGTATTTTGCATTGACAAGACTAACACTGTTTTTACTTTATTGGCAATTGTGACAAGTGCACTGCACATTTAGTTTTTCTGCTCATTTGTGACAGCTTCTCCGGGTGGTTCATTTTGTATATTTTTAAAAGATATTTTACAGTCTCTGCAATATTTCAGACTCAATGTTTATACATTTAGGCACAATTAATACATTTAGGCAAAAATTTATTTAGTAGTATTGTACAGTATATGCAGTTTGTTATAGTTCTTGAGTGGAGTATTTGTGGGTCAACTCCGGGTGATCAGGTTTACTACTGCAGTTCTATAAAAAACATGTTTCAGGTTATTTGAAGACTAAATTCTCCTTAAGAGAAAATATAAGTGTGTAATGTGAGTGAATGCTGCCCTGCATTGGACAAACTTATCCTATTGAGAATACTAGTTCAATGATATGACAAAAATACATTTTTTTTCCTCATTAAAGTTTACCTAAAGCAGTTGTAGAGAACCTCCAAGTGATCTTATTCTGAAAAAAAAGTTGAAACAGTTTATTTATTTTCTCAATTCATATAAATTTTGTTCTACAAAAATGATTAAAAAAACTGTTAAAATAATGTACGTTTTTGAGGGTAGTGTCGTTAGAGACGTTGTTTTTGCTGCCCGCTTCTAGGACATTTTAGAGGGTTCAAGATGATAAGAAATTAAAAAATGATGGCAAAATTCAAGAGCCCACTCTGGTGCAAAGTGATTTTATTGTGAAAAACCCACAGAGAAAAATATCCAAAAACAAACACTGTACAAAAAAAATTAAATACTGCATGATGGCAGAAAGAAAATTATGAACAAAGATAGAAATTCAATAATACTAAATCATCTACTAAGTGCTCTCCTTAATAAACTGTCTGTGGCACCACCGTTGCTCACTCTTGACTTCCCTCGACTTCCCAGTAGAAAAAGAGGACGTGTTTGCATTCTGAGGCCGAATCATTGCTTATAGCACTGAAGTTATGCCTGCAAAAATTTCCTATGAGTCAGTAAGATCCAATTCATGAAGTGATCCAACAAGAGGTGTGCACTTAAAAAAAACTAACTTGCAAAACACACAGAAATAACACGCTGCATGACTCAAAACTCAGCTGTAAAATACAGTGAAATAAACTGAAGAAGGAAACATAAATGATTCATTATAAACTAATCAGCAACACACAGTAAAACCTAGAAAAGCTGCTATAGAGGGGAAAACATTAGGAGTTTAACTAGTCAACAACAAAGGAATCTAAATAGGGGAAATGGATTTCAAGCATGAAAAAAAAACAAGTAAACCGTTAGACTTTAGTACTAAAACATCTGAAATAAGGCAACATTGGCCAGACACAGTAACACGGTACTAAACTCCAAAACATGAAAAAAACAACAGCCAAGAAATCATTGGGGATCATTGGGAATTAGTTTGTGCTATTAATAAAATAAATATCAAAGACATTCTTTTCTTCATAATTCATTGTCGATTTCATATAGTTTTTTTTGTGAACTTTTTATTTGACATTTTAAAATACAACGTAACCTGTCTGTTCCTTTTAACACAGAGCAGATTCATTTGTTAAACCATTAGGACACTTTATTAGCATTGTCAAGGGAGACCTGCGCTGTGAGTAACTGTTGCCAAGTTATCGAAGGCATTTAAGTTCAATGTGGTTTGGAAAGGGTACAATGAGGTGTACAAAGTAGCGAGCAAATAACCCTAACATTGAACATTGAAAGTATACGATGTATTGTAGTCTGTAATGATAATCACAAGACACAAATAAGCAAATACACTTTCCAACATTCTTGTAATTTCAGTCTTTTGGTAATTTTTGAGTCAATGTTTGTAATCAATCTTGTTAAAGTATCAAAAACAGTTTAGGATCAACATACACTTACCTTAATTCAGAACTTCGCAATTATATTATATATTACTATTATTATACTACTTATTATTATTATTGTTGTTGTTATATTACTATTGGCCAAAATAAATACATTTAGACAGTTAAATCTTTAAATGGAAGATTAAACTTAATTAGAAACAAGATCATAAGCTAAAATGAACTGAAATTGAACACATGCTCCATTTCTAAGCGGGAATTTAAAAAGGCTTGAGTCTGCTGAGCGAGGTCAAAAAAGGAATGAATTCTCAGGTTACAGAAGCTACATGTTTCTAATCAGTCCCCAGAAGCAGTCTGGGAATCCCCTCTTTTGGCTGTAGTCAATTTATTATATTTTTTTCCCCCCCTTCTGATTCTTCATCAGCAACTCACTCCTTTTCAGCAACTTTCCACCCCCTTTCTTATATATTCATCATATGGCGATCTTTCCCTGCATCAGATCTTAGTGCTGTGACGAGGCCTCCGAGACACAGCCAGAGCTGCTTTGAAGCCTGGATGATGTAATACCTCTCTTATATTATTAAACCAGTGCTAAACGACAGGTTTGACACAGTCCTCACCATTATTATAATCCTTTAATAGTCTGCTGAGACATGTTGTCTGCTGTCGATGATCTTCAGAGAGCCTCTGGTGATAATCACCTACTCTACTTGTCTACGCATGTGTGTTTTTTTTGTTACACTTATGAAATTCCTGAGAAAGTTCACTAAAATCTGAAAGAAATTATGAAATGAACTGATTTTTGATGTATTCTGGTCCAAATTAAATGTAAATTACCAAGGGTAATTGTGTGGGATTCTCTGTCAAATGATTTCTAACCATTCCTTAATTGGACATAAAAAAACTGAACTGTGAAAGGAAATGATCTCATATTAAAGACTTTTTCTCTCATTAGTACTGGAGAGCTGAGTTTGTCTATGAGGAGAAAATTAAGCTGTCTTTGCTTCAGAAGAGTGTTAAAAAGCAATAAAGACAACAAAAACCAGTCCCCACTATTCTCTTTAGTTCTCAATGACTAACGAGAAATAACTGAATATTCATGAGTTGCGATTTCAATAGAAAGAATGTAAAGGTTTTGGGAAGGTTTGCGGGTTCGTTGAAGTATATTATTGGCAGTCTTGTCACTGGCAGAAGTGCAAGTATGTAGTTAAGTCTCACACTAATGCACAAACCTTGTATTATTGTGCTTGTATTACAGAACTAGAGAGAACCCAGTCCTTTGAGCACTTCTCTCTCTCCGAGAAGCCGATGGACTACAGGATCCTCTTCATGGATGAGGACCAGGACCGAATGTATGTGGGCTGCAAGGACCACATACTCTCCATGGAAATCAACAACATCAGCCAGGCCACACCGAAGGTGAATCAGCTGACAAAGCACTCTAGACCGACCATCAGATTTTTCCCCATGACATCTAAGTAATTCTAGAATAGTTATTAAGTAAAACTTTATTGGCGCTTTCTTAACTACTTTTCCATTCACATTGGTTTGGACAAATAAGATATATTCAAATTGAGATATTTTTCTTTCTTCTTTCTTTCTTTCAGTAGATCTGATATCAATACATTTAAATTCTCTACACAAGTTAAAATAATGAATCATCTAAATCCCTTCAGTTCAAGATAAACGAAGTAATGTTTTTTCTGTCTGCCAACTTCATTCATTCATTTTCATGTCGGCTTTATTCCCTTTCGGGGTCACCACAGCGGAATGAACCGCCAACTCTCTGGCATATGTTTTACACAGCAGATGCCCTTCCAGCCGCAACCCATCGCTGGGAAACATTCACACACACATTCATACTATGGGCAATTGTTATTACTCAATTCACTTATACCGCATGTCTTTGGACTTGTGGGGAAACCGGAGCACTCGGAGAAAACCCACGCGATCACGAGGAGAACATGCAAACTCCACACAGAAATGCCAACTGACCCAGCCGAGCCTAGAACCAGCAACCTTCTTGCTGTGAGACGACTGTGCTACCCACTGCGCCACCGTGACGCGCCTGCCAACTTGTATAGTGTATATGGTTGCATGTCACTAATTTGTTTTCTCTCTCTCCATCAGATCTTCTGGCCAGCGTCCACCAGTAAGATAGAGGAGTGTCAAATGGCTGGCAAAGACCCAACAGTAAGTGAATTACCACTCTTCCACTCCTGGCATTTCATGGCTGGCCAGCACTAAGTGGCTCAGACGTAGAGTGTTTGTTTGTTGGTTTTTAAAAGATTATTCATCCAACGAACTTAATAACTTAACTGCATTCAATGGAAAACTTTGGACATCAGATTCTGTAAAAACTTAATAACTTACCCTAACTTAATCTGTACATAAATAGTTTTTTGATTATTATATAGTAAGTAGCTGGTTTGATCAAGTTTTTGACAAAATTATTAGAAAATGTAGTGCCAAATGTGGATAAATATAAATATGGAAAATGGACAGATGACCAAACACTACTCTTAACACCTAAAAGTGACGACCCTTTATTTTGTAAATTAAGCCTTAGACCAAAGTCAACAGGGTAGTCTCAGACTGCAATTTATTTAATCTCAAACCACTGTGAACACTCAATTACACAGAATAACTAGTTTTGAAATAAAGTCTGGTCACAGGGCAGTCGCACCAGGACCAAATAAGACTGTGGCCCTTGTGCATTTGTGAATATTTGGCAATTACATCTAACTGTAGTTAAGATGATTAAAGTGGCATAAACCTTTAAACCCATGCCAATGTCTGTAATTTAAGACACATGCTAAGTACTTCAACCAGTAGCTAGTATTGCCTGTATGGACTTTTAATTATGGAATCTTTCACATAGGTTTATAGACTCTCAAAACAGATCACATGCAGGTGCAGTCTCTTTTGACCCCAGAAAAAGGCATGCTGTTTTTTTTTTTTTAAAGATGTTTGCTAAAAATTGCTGGACTTGTCATGGGATAGCTTTGATTCACATTTCTTGCAGACATACAAAGCAACAAGCAAGTACCAATTTTGGTTCTGCGAGCAAAAAAATGCAATACTGTTCATGAGATGAGATCGAGCAACTTGCGAGAGGACAATTAAGATTTACAATAGACTATCATAATAACTTATGTACTAATATTGTAATAAAAAATGTTTTTAGAAGTCTCAAACTGTTGGTCACCTGTTTATATTGTGTTCTGTGACAAAATTAAACTCCAAATCAGGCTTTACTAAATACAATTAGAGAGGATCATTGCTAAAATTGGCTAAATATTCACAAGGGGCACCGTGTAAATTCATCAACATCTCAGGATATAAGCAGCACGCATATCATAAACTCACTGAAAAATTGAACTCCAGACCCCCTCTTCTCATAGACTTTACCTCCATTGTCAATAATGCTTGCGATACTATGGTTAAATAATTCTATGTGAGCTCTGTTGAATAATTCTCTGTTTTCTTATAACTTTTCGTAAAGAAAAGTTTATGGTACCTACTGTATAGAAGTAATTGCCCAGGTAAATTATTCACATTCGAAAAGCAAAGTTACAGACCTGAAATAAAGCTCTCACCTTTTAGTCAAATAAGCCCTTTTTCATTCTTTACAAATAGGTTTTGTAAAGTTTACAGCTGGAAACCATTAATCTTGAAAATTCTTGCTCAAAAGTGTTTTTTTTATGTTATAGAAATGTGAGATTTGGCCATAAACGTACATAAAACACCTTTAACCAAAAGGTGTAACAAAAAAGAAAGTGAACAGGGAAAAAAGTGTGGCAACTGTTTTTTTAGGAAAGAAAAAACTCACCTTTCTAAAAGAAAAAAACTGAGGAAGCAATTTTATTACACATTGCCCAAATATTCCGACCAGTAAGAAAAGAGAGTATCTAAATAACTTAATTTAGTAGCTTCATTTCATCCATAACACATTTTTCATTTCCTGCCATTCTCCTGAAAAACTTTAGTCTTTGAGCCCTTCCTTGGGCTTGTAAGTACCTTTGTTTAAACTGTGGTTAGCAGCACAGATCTCTCCAGACGTTTTATTTGTGTCTGTGGATCTATAGCACTGGTCCTGGTCATGCAGCGAGGGAAATACCCCATCACTCTTTCAGTGTGACTGCACATCTTCTGAAACCATCTGCCCTTTTGTGAAGCAGCGAGTTGCTTCTTTAACAGAGCTGTAAATGATATTGAGACATGTTTATGGAGCGCCTCCTTCCGAATTCTCCCTGATCCGCTTGTGAACCTTAAGCTGTCAAATTCATTACAGTTTTGGAGCTGAAAAAAATCATGAGCCGTAAATCTAAAGGTGAATACAAGCCAGAAGAGGTTAATGATGATTTGTGCCAGAGAATAGAAATACTAATGACAAACACGTGAAAGCTTTGGAGGGGATATTGAAAGATGTGGACAGTGGGATGGAGGCTGTTGGAAGTGCAGTTAGTTTTTGCTCTGCTTGTGTGCACATGCTAGCAGAGCTCAAGCAGCTGCTGTTGTGACACACTTCAGACGCCAAATTCATAACAGCTCCTCTGGGGCGTCTACTCTTTCTCTCTACTCACCCCTCTCTCACGGCTTCTCTGGACTGGATCATGTGCTATTGGTTGGGCGTCACTTCGGTTTAGGTTTCCTGGAGTCTCGAATTCCTGACCTACATGTGCTTCCTAAATTATGGGATGAGATTGACATCTAAAAGTTGTCACAATCTGTTGAGAACATGGATGAGGCATGCATTTCAGCTTGCTAAGATTCACATTGAAGTAGCATCTAAACCTAGTCTACAGCTTGAGTTAAGATTCTCTTTTTTAGTGAAGGACAAGCTCAAACTGCTCACTGACATTGAATTGAGTGAGAGGTAACTGAATGACATAAATTTGTTTTTAAATGTAGGGTTGTATTTAATCAAGGACAACATAAGTGGGAAATAAATAGGTAGAGGATAGATGTTTCCACGGGAGACACTTTTTAGGTGTTTAAATGTAAGTAAATGCTAGTCAGTCAAAAGTCAGTTATGTCATGGTACAATGCACTATGTTCATGTGTTTGAAACGTACACAAAACTGTACATTATTTTGTTGACCTCAACCAAAAATGACTTATCATCTATATTTTGTAAATAAATGGCATTTGTCATATATACTAGTTATAACTGTATAACAGTATCTATATTAGATATTATACTATATATACTATATATTTATATAGTATAGTTATGATCTCATTGCAAGTGCCATGAAGTCAGACAGAGAAAAAACAAAGAGAAAGATAGAAAGAAATAGAGAAAGAAAGAAGGGGGGGGGGTATGGGGGGGGTATTGGGGGGGCAGAAAGGGAGGGAGCAAGATCTGGATCCCCAAAAAGGGAGCACCAGACAGGACGGAAGAGCACACTCGGGACTTCTCAAGATTTTCACCCTAGCACATGTCCCGCCCCTCTACATCACTCCCATTTCTCCTCCCCTAGACCATCCCAAGAAAACATAGGCACATACAAACTCAATCGTATTGGATAATTAATTACAATGATTAAATATAGTATTACATTGTCAAGGTTAATGTGTTAACACAAGGGGTTAACTAACTGTTTTACTTGATTAACAAGTGAACTGCATAGCATAGGCTGAACCCATCAGTGCGAAAGAAAAAGCATTTTAAAACAGCAACTAATGAAATGTCTGAGACAGAGACTTGCACACCCAAGTAACGTTATGTGCTGATTGTGGAATAATACAAGTAAACATATTATTGATACATTTATGAAACCGTTATCAGTTATATCTTATTCTTGCATGGACACAATGATTTTTGTTAATTCAGCGTATGTTTACTTAATTAGCTTTTTTTTAACAGAGAAATAAAGAAAACCAATACTAAAATTTTGAACATTTCTGAAGGAAAAAAAAGCGAACACACATTCTGTGTGAAGCCAAATGCTCCTCTGAGGATTCAGCAACTGGTGGAAGCAAAAGAATGAGCTGTTCTGGTTTCAGAGACAATTCTCACAGAATAATTTCAAGTCTGTTTACTGTGAACCCGGTTTCCTCAGCTGAACACAAAGTTCCTTAGATGAAACCTATGAAATAAATAAATTTGTTTTCAAATAAACATCATTCTGAGTTGTTTTTTTTCCTCCATCTATTTGCATTTAATGTTTTTATGTATACAAACCCATGAACAAGAATTTAAATAAATAGCATTTAACTGTAAATAATCTCAGATTAGTTTTTGAAGACAATGCCACTAATAATCCAAAGCCAAAGGTGTGGCTTTGGATCAAATTCAAAGATCAAAATCGAATACATTTGAAAACATGTTAACACTAGCTGAAAACGTTCCTAAACGGTTTACTGTTTCTGTTAAGAGAATTGAAATCGACTCTCTTTGGTCTCCTCAGCATGGATGTGGAAACTTTGTCCGAGTGATCCAGCCTTATAACCGGACGCATCTGTTTGTGTGCGGCAGCGGAGCCTTCAGCCCAGTGTGTGTGTACGTGAACCGCGGACGGCGTCCCGAGGTCAGTTTACACTCACTGATGAAACGCAGTCAGCATGTCTGATTCAGTTTCGTTTAACTGCATTCAATGGAAAACTTTGGAGATCAGATTCTGTAATTTACCACCCAGTCGTTCAGTACATCTATATTCCTTAGATTTAGATCAGAATAGAGCTGGAGAATATTACTATGAGGGTTGTGGAGGATTTAAAGGTGTGGATTTTCCAAAAGCCTTTAAGGCCGGCTGGTCCATAACCAAAACCAACTTGTAGCCAGTCAGTAATAAAACTTTTAAATATGCAAATAACTTTCATGGTGTTATTAGAACCTTTTTTGGTTATGAAAGTTTGTGTTGGTTTGGGGTGATTCCAAATTTCAACACTGGCTGAGAATCACTTAAAAAACATTAAGTTGATATTGCAAAGTACAGATTCAGTTTTTATTAAACTAAAAAAGAATCCTAGGGCGTCACGGTGGCGCAGTGGGTAGCACGGTCGTCTCACAGCAAGAAGGTCGCTGGTTCTAGGCTCGGCTGGGGCAGGTGGCATTTCTGTGTGGAGTTTGCATGTTCTCCCCGTGATCGCGTGAGTTTTCTCCAGGTGCTCCGGTTTCCCCACAAGTCCAAAGACATGCGGAATAAGTGAATTGAATAAGTGTGAATGTTTCCCAGCGATGGGTTGGGCATCCGCTGCGTAAAACATATGCCAGTGAGTTGGCAGTTCATTCCGCTGTGGCGTCCCCGAAAGGGAATAAAAGCTGACATGAAGATGGATGGATAAAAAAGAATCCTGCCAAAATGGCTAGTTACAAGTTACAATAAATAATGTCACTGTACTTCACAAATTTTTTTCATCTTGTAAGGGGGTCTGATTTTGCACATTTTTGTGCATTCAAGTATCCTTTTTTCCAGCCAATTCTGTCATGGTTCTATGTTGTGTTATTATGTTTTAGAACCCTGTCTTTATCTTTGTTGTCTATTCATTTTGTCCTGTTATTTTCTGTCTAGGTTTTAGTCTCTTTTGTAGGTCTGTGTCTTAAAAAGGTTTGCACTTAGTCTTGATAGTTTTAGTTGCTGCCCAGGGTTTAAGTCTTTAAACTTGCTGCAGCCCATTAACTCCTGATCAAGCTCCCTTTATATTGCCTCCTTTTTGTCACTGCATTACTTAATTTCACCCACTTTGTCCTGGGTATTTGAATTCTGTTTTTTTGTTTTTGTTTGCTGTTTGTTCAACTTTATAATAGAGACTATCTTCTGCTTTCTAACTTTTCACTCTCATGCTTTTGTTCTGTATTAGAAAGTCTAATCTAGGTAATGTAGGTTTTTCCACTCTTTTGGGTCATTTATGTTCTGTTTATTTTCTGTTTATGTACATTTTCCTGTATCCCTGCTTGTTGGGCATTTGAGTTCTGCAACAATTCCTGATGGCTTCACTGCTATAGTTCTGTATTGAGATGGTCTGCATACACAGTTGATCTGATTGGTCAGTTGGTGAAGATATGTCTCATGGATGGGGATCGAATGTGATTTCAACTCTATGTATTTATTTGATGAGACAACAACATAAAGCCGTGGTAGAATCCAAGCCAGATTTCTGGGAAAAAAAGAAAAAGAAAAATCTGATTTCTGGATTTTCGTATGACGTAGGATTCAAGTTTTCATAAGTAGGACAGGTATTTTCCATCAACATCTGGCGGTTGTAGATTTATATTTAATATATTCATAAAAATCCCCTTAAAACAATGCTATATCATTTTTCATCATAACAAGTATCCTAACCACAATAATAGCCTTGGAAATGTGAGATTGTGTTATTTTGTTGTACTTGGCAGGAGCAAGTCTTCCAAATCTCTTCCCGAGCGGAGTCGGGGAAAGGGAGGTGCTCCTTCAACCCACAAGTCAACACGGTCTCGGTCATGCTCAGTGAGTCTATGTCTTTATCCAATTCATCCCCAACACTTTCTCAGATACATTTTCTCTCAGATCTCTTTGTTCATGACTCCAGAGTGTCACCAAACACCCTCGTTTAATGTTCCTGTGATCTGTAAGTGACTATCTGGTGTTGACTTGCGGTTGACACGAGTATTAGGCTACATCACACTGATGCCTCGAAGCCATTAGAAGTTAAGCTTTCAATAACATTAAACAACTTTATGTTTATGTACTGATCCAGTCAGGAAAGCAGCAACACTAACAGCTTTCAAAAAGCAACTGAAAACTCTTCTCTTTAACTCTTGAAAACTCTGTCTTTATCTTCTTCCTCTACTCCCTCACTGCTTTGGTTTATTGATCAGTTGATACAATTTCTATTATGAGAAGCTGAGATAGACTTTGACGGTGTAACAGATTGCATATTGTCTCTCCCCTACTGTAAGTCGCTTTGGAAAAAAGCCTCTGCCAAATACATAAATGTAAATGTATGTTTAGTACTTTTAACTTTACTTTGAGCATGTTATTTTCATAATATTTTACATACTGTACTTTCACCAAAAAGTGTACTATTAACTGAGTCTTGTCACTTTACAAACAAATATAGGATTTATCCCATAAATGCATCAGAAGTAAGAACTGTTTGGAAAGTTGATCAAAAATTTTAAGTTTAGAGGAAAAAAGTGTTAATACTAAAAAAGTATTAATGTTAATTATTGATGATTAATGCTATTTGATATTACTCCAAACATTCATATTTTTGTCACATATGTACAGTATATTTTTATACATGTTTATACTAATCTCATGATAGCTAAATATTCAACATCAAAATCAACAAATTGAGTTTATTTACATGGATCCACCTCATAGAGGAAACTCTCTTTGGGGAAGTTCATGTTCTTGTTTGTTCATGTTTTTTCCTTCTCTGTTTTTCTTTCTATCTATAACCCTAATCTGGAATTATTGTTCTAAAACCAAACAAAACTACTCAAAAAAAACAGAGCTGGTTCAGAAAAAAACACTTTGTGATAGTGAATTCCTGAACCAAAACAAGGACTTTAAAGGTTTAAAGAATTCAAGATGGTTGACTGCTAGATACTAATCCACTCAAAATGAAAATCTTTGGCTGCTTTATTCTTTTTCAATGCAGTTCACCTGAAAGTGGTTTCTTTTTGTATCTGGTTAGATCAAGAATTGTTCTCTGGAATGTTCATTGACTTCATGGGCACAGACGCTGCCATCTTCAGAAGCCTGACCTCAAGAAACCCAGTGCGGACTGATCAACACAACTCCAAATGGCTGAGCGGTACCTTTAACATAATCCATCTACTATAAACCAGTTATTCATAATGCAACATTAAAGTGATGACTATCTTGTTGTTTTATTGCTTAATCACAAGATCCCACTATGACTAGGTTGCTTTAAATAGATTATCAATATCATGGGGTTCATTTGATTCTTTTTAGTTTAACAAAATGGAACATTTTACATTGCATTATTTTTTGCTGTATTTATTATTGTCTTGAAATGTTCACTCTGCAGACATTTTTTTCCTTAAAATGGAATGCAAAGAATTTAGGAGGGAGCACAGTACAAATAGCTTCACCTCATTAAAAGTTAAAAAAAACATCTGAAAATGCTTTAAAATTATCTATAAATGTATGCAATTTACACAAACTAAACATTTAAACACACATTATCTACCTGAAAGTAAATCTTTAAAGAGAGGAAGGATTGTACACTTTTATATCAGTTATATCAGTTCAAGGACTGTGTGATACAATCCAAACACAAAGTAACAAACTCTGAGAGACACATTGTTATACATTTCCCTAACATCTGCCATGTTTAATTGGTATTGTTTAGTTCAACTATACAGACTTATTTTTTATTTCAGCTATGGTTCCATATCTTTGTTTTAGAGCCTATGTTCATTGATGCCCAGTTGATTCCCGATGGCTCGGACCCGAACGATGCCAAACTGTTTTTTTCCTGCGTGAGAGGCTGACCGACAGCAGTGGCAACACCAAGAACATCCACGCGATGGTGGCGAGAGTCTGTCCTGTAAGTTAGTGTGCTCAATATATTCATACTTACATGTGAAGTTCCGTGAAATCAATTGAGGGAGGAGCGATCAGCTAATTAGCGAACTACAAGTGTTTTCAATCCTTCTGCCGCTCCCAGATATAAACCGTAACCACTTCACTTCCAATTCGATGAAGAAACGTAAAACTCCCCCTGCAACCCTTGTCTCCACATTTCCCAAGGGGGGTTCTCGGGGCCCGGATCACTTCTCGGCCTGAGGCCCTCCCGCGGACAACTCGCCCAGTATCTTAATCTCGCCACATACGCTTGCAATTTCTGGGCTAATTCTTTTTAAGCGAACTCATGAAATTCATATACAATATATTCTCATACTTAAATGCTAAAATGCTGCAAGTTTGAACATAAAATAATTTTGCTATCTGTTCTCTGAACAAGTGGTAGAAAGATCAACAAAAGAAACTAATACTTTAATTACTTTGGAACAAGTCTCTATTTCAAAAGATGAGACTGAGGTAGGGGGCTACTAAAAAGTTGGGGGCCCAAGGTAGTTCCTTGCCTTTGCCTAATGGTAAATCCACCCCAGACTAGCAGTTATTCACTAGAAATACAAATTGAAACGTAGAAGCAATCCTAGTAATTCAGGAGCTGTAAACTCTGAAAAAATTATATATTGGCTGGTACAATAAAGGTTCCAAAATTAAAATGAGCTAAAACAAATAATAAAAGCTGTTCTCTATAAAAATTGCCACTCTAAGCGCTTATTCTAAATGCACTCAATGACCATTAAAAAAGAATAACTACTACACAGTACACTGCGAATGAGCCTCTATCAGGTTCTCAACCTGCTCAGCTACGTCTTAATTTTCCCTTGCATTGTATCTTGGGATTGAAAAGTGTAGATCGTGTCAACATTTCTACTTGAGATAGTAAACCTTCTAGAACTTATTATTTACTGCTTTCTTATATTTTGGTTGTAAACACACTGCTTAGCGCTTACTGTATTTAACATGATCAGTATATTTTTCATTGAGGCTCACCAATATCAATTCATAATTTGTAGATGGGTCTGTATTGCTATTTTCTGATTTTTTTGGTATTGTAGAACCTACTTTTCAGATGAGAACATGTGTTTGGGTATTGTTTGTAGGCTATGTATAATCTAGGTTGTATTTATGTTAAATCAATTCAGAATGACACTGGAGGTCAGCGGAGTCTGGTGAACAAGTGGACCACGTTTCTTAAGGCTCGGCTGGTCTGTTCAGTTTTTAGAGGAGGATGGAACCGAGACCCATTTTGATGAGCTTGGTGAGACAGTACATATAATAATAAAATGTAATGTAGATAATGCATAATGCACTCTT
Organism: Danionella dracula; assembly: GCA_900490495.1. Classification (NCBI taxonomy): domain Eukaryota; kingdom Metazoa; phylum Chordata; class Actinopteri; order Cypriniformes; family Danionidae; genus Danionella; species Danionella dracula. The sequence continues at coordinate 22,268 of UELW01000962.1, forward strand.
TTTTAACAAAGCTTTTTCATACTCTATCTTATGTATTATAATGATTGCTCAATTTTCCCTGCTGGCTACCTGGATTTAAACATCGCCTTAAAATTAATGTTTTCATGTCTATACCTAATTATTTTCACATTGGTGGTGCTATACCTCTGGTAACCCCAGCCATTCATTCAAAAGACCACCTTCACATTCTTTTTTAACAACTTCCTGTCGGTATATAGGCCAGAGTCATTATCACGAATGAGCTGTTAGGAGGTTTGTCATTGTTTCCCTTCAGCAGCCGCTCTATCCATCAATTTTAAAGCTTTTCACCCCATTAAAATATTTTATGATCATGAAACACTCAGCACAAATCTTTCACACGTACCACAGGAAGATGGCTGTGACGGATATAAACGTTCACCTGCTTGGCTCCTGAGTGGCAAGACTATTCATGGACAGAGGTTAGAAGCAACGGTTTGTGTCTTCCCTTGCAGAAAATGTGTTTTTATTGGAGACGGACCACCCAAAGGGCCTCCTGGTCTTCGGAGTCTTCACCTCTACAAGGTAAAACCAATAGAAATATTGATTGCATGGTTAATGTGGCTGTAAAATATTCATGTGCATGTTTTTAAGTGTGCATCGGTCAAAAAGGGCAGGTGGGTTTAAGCTGTGGGGATTATGGGGTTTCTGTGAATGTGTGATCTCACCTGCGGGGGTGGGGTGGGCAGGGAAAGGTCACTGCTCTACAAATATTGTATAATGTTAGTTCAGTAGGTCGTTCAATAGCTTTTTGGAGAGATGACTTTAGCACAGTTCTTGTATGCTTGTTTTAAGTAGGAGGCAATTTTAAGAGTATGATGAAGGGAAGTAATTTAAAAGCTGATAGTTTTGATATTTATACGTGGAAATATATGGTTGCAAATACAATATTTATGCACAAATGTGATAGAATGGTTCTAAAAAATATAATGTATATATACTGCTGTTATCGGTGTTGTACATCATGTGATGGGTGTGATTTCAGCATGCGATGTCAAAAGATATTTAGTTGTATTCCAAGTGCGCCCATATATGTCACATGTGTACAGATATTCAATAAGTTTGAGAGAGGAATGTTCTCAAGTCATGTGAAACATTTCATAATCAATATATGATTAATTAAATACTCAATATTCAATCTCTTCCTACATGGGTGCAATTCCATTTTCTGTATTATGAAATCGAGGAAAATTTGTACACACAATTCTGATCCTTTCACCTGACTCAGGATAAGCTTGTGTGGACCAAGAGTATTTGTTCTTTGAAGGCGGCACAAAAATTTCATTAAGAGTATTTTATTAGAAAATAACAATAAAGCAAACAGGGTATAGTGGGGCGTGCTCAACAGTAACATGTTTGTGTGTTTTAGTTGAGATTCTTCGCAGGGTTTCTGAACACTGAATCATTTCTTTGTGTGCTTCCTAACAATGCCAATGGAAACATTGAGGGTTTACCCTCCACATTCTGCTCTTGTGGTTAACATTATTTTCATGCTACTTTCACTTTCATATGCTTGGGTGTTTTTCTCTGTGGTCACCAAGTTACTTCGTTGTTTAATCTGAAACTTGAGGAGGGGTTAGCAGAAAGCTCTTTTCTTACAGTGTGACCACCTGATTTTGGAATTTGTCAAATTTCTGGTTAGATCACAGAGCCAGGGATTTTCTGAAAGCAGTTATTGTGTTCACGTATACAGTATACAGTAAAGATCCCATTTATTGGATCCCATTACTGAAGAATCTGCCACTAATAGTGTGTTTTTGTGTGATCCATTTTTGGTGTGACACAGTGACAAAATGCAGGCTTTAATTCAGAAGTACCCTCAACATCTCCATTGTCACAAAAAAACATTTTCATAATTTGCAAAACATCTCAGCATTAAAGTACATAACAGATATGCTTACTATCTACAAACCAAACCAAGCTCTTAGATCTTTAGGTTCTAATCAGTTAGAATTACCACGGGTTCGCTCCAAACAGAGTCTGCTTTCAGCTACTATGCTGCCCTCAGTTGGAATCAGCTTCCAGAAGAGATTAGTGGAGCTAAAACATTAGTCACATTTAAATCCAGACTAAAAACACATTTTTTATGTGCATTTACTGACTGAGCACTCCTGTCCGAACAGTGTTGCCCCTATGATCTTTTTTTTATTTTATTTTATGTTGTTAATGTGTTTAATGTCTTTCTTTTATCTTTGATCAGTTTTATTGTGCGCTATATAAATAAAATTGCCTTGCTAAAACAATGCATTGTTAAAAGTCACCTGGCTAAAGAAATCATTATAATTATTGGATTATTTTGCATTAAAATAAAAACAATTCTGCCAATTTTAGGACACGTATTTAAAAACTGTAATTCGGGGTTCTTTGCTTTTTGTGCACTCAGCTCTGTGTTCAGAGGCTCAGCTGTGTGTGTGTACAACATGGCTGATATCCTGACTGTCTTCAATGGACCATTTGCACACCGGGAAGGTCCAAACTTCCAGTGGGTGGCTTTCCAGGGCCGGATCCCATACCCACGGCCAGGAACAGTGAGTCACTCATCCGAACACACATCACAGTCCTGTCTCTCTGTTTAGGAAACCGTTTCACACAGGAAACATCTTTAGCTTAAACGGTATAAACTTAAGATCCGATGCCAAATGTCAACAAGGTTGATTTTGGAAACTGCACTCTTGATTAGAACAATACATCATGGTTTATAAACAATGTTTGGTAACCTTCAATATGTTCAAATAAAAATAAACCAAGTCCCAAATGTCCGTATGTCTAAGGAATGCATGTTCAAAACCAGTTACAGAACCCAAGTTAAGGTCACAGGGTTCTGCTGGTGCCTTTCCTCGTTTACATTTAGAAAGGCAGGGGAACACCCAGGATTGGACGAGTCACACGTTCATTAAAGGGCCATTTTCTATTGACAAGCATGTTTTTAGGCTGTTTGAGGAAAACACTCCCAGTACCCAGCTAACAAATTTATGTTACTGTCAACATTAGTTTGTCCAGTTTCTTTAACATTCTGTGAACATTCTCTCAAGGTTTTAAAAACATTTTTAGAACATTCATTACTCACAAAAAACGTTCTTGGAATGTTCTGAGAATGTTGTTTAGATAATGTTTTTAATGGATTTAATATAACTTTATTAGAATTTTACTTGAACATTCTTTTGGAAACACATTTAGCCAACCTTTAAAGAACGTTACGAGAACGTTCCCTGTTAGCTGGGTAGAAACCCCAAAATACACTGTGAGAAATTCAATCAAAGGATACAGGGGTGAAAGTCTCGAGCCTGTAACCTTCTGATGGAGTGCAAACCACTATTCCGATAGGCTACCTGTTACACAAACTGTATATTTTGGCACCTGAATGAAGTTGGCCCCCTGCCACTTGCACATTTTGTGGTATTTTTTTACAGTTCTTACACGTGTTTTTTTAAACAAAGTTATCTAAAACTCTTCTTGAAAAAGATTATATAGATGAAGGGGTGGCCATGCGCCAGTAAAGATAGATGTCTAGCAACCTCCTGGCTGGTAACATATTTTAAAGCCTCGCAAAAGTGTTTTGGTTGACTGGATGCCTATCAGACAGAGGGGATGTAGAAAACGGATGTTATGACATCTAAAAAACTTACATGGGAGTGTAGTGGAGATAAATACTCAGAAGTGTCTTATAGGGGTCTTTACACTCTCTCAAAATGTTAATAATTAATCAAGCTGCATTCTTGAAATTCTTTCATAAATTCATTCTTGCAATCAACACAGGGTAGGTACGGTGCATAGGGATGATGATGATAATCTGCTAAAACTTTGCCTGTCATAACTGTTTTTATTTAAATGATTTAAATCATGAAGTTGGAAGAAAATCACAATGTGTTTTAGCGATAAGGAATATAATATAAGACTTGGCTGTCAACAGTTCCTCAACTTCAACTCTCATGTACTCCCTAAGGCCTGCTGCCTACCATAGTTTGGGAACCTCTGGCCTAAGTAAAATGCACAATAATAGAGCATTTCAGTTAAAATAAGTGACATGTTCATTTCAACAGGGTTTGCTTAACCCCTATTAAAATGGCGATGTTTCTTGTTGCAGTCTCAACAAGTCGAATATTTTAAACTACAAAACCCATTTATAAACATATTTAAGCTGGCAGATGTGTACAAGAGAACACCTAAATTGTTTTGAGATTTAATTTCAAGTTCGCATTATTAAATCCAAGCTGAATTTATTTATGTAATTGAAAACTGCAACTGAATTTAATCAAGAGATATGACCACAGTAACCTAATCTCATCATTTTGTTTCTCAGTGCCCTGGAGGCGCATTCACCCCTCACATTCAGAGCACGAAAGAGTTTCCAGATGATGTGGTGACGTTCGTCAGGAATCACCCCGTCATGTTTAACCCCATTTACCCGGTGGGCAGGAAGCCCCTAGTGGTGCGGACACATGCCAATTACAAATACACCTCTATAGCTGTGGACCAGGTTACTGCTGCTGATGGGCACTACCAGGTTCTATTCCTGGGCACAGGTATGTCAACATAATACCTAGTACCATAGCCACTAAAAGGAATTTTCCAGCGTCCCAAAACAGACTAAGACTCTATAACTCAACCTGCACCTTGTGAGAACTGTTCATGGAAAGAGCTGATCTAATATTTCTTAAGCTGACTGTTTGACTTCATTTGCCAACATTTTAAACACATTTGTCCCTAATGACTATTTGAAGAAGAACAAAATGAGGGAAATGAATTTTACAGACCGATAATCAAATGAATGTTGACAATCCACATTTTTTTCCTCCCAGAACAAAATATTCTAGACTTTTGAATCAGTAGAATAATGTGCTTTATTAAAATATTTTTCATCTTAATTTTATACACAGCTGTAGGACAAAAATGACTCCACTTTACTTACTACACTCACTACCAATTTTTCTAATTTTAACTACCAAATTTAAAGTAAGTTTTTGTCAATGTAAAAATGTCTCAGGCAAAAATTTATTAAACAAGCTGACCACTTGCAATAAATAGAAATAAATAGAACAGAATGAAAATATGACGGTAGGTTGTGTTTTATGCTATGCTATGCTGCGCTACAATGCTTAGTAGATTATTGTATTGAATTAGACCAAGATTCATTAAACGATATACATCTAGAAACATGAATACCCTTTAATAAAGTTAATAAACTGTAGTGTTTGCCTCTGATAACCACTAGATGGACTCACTTCTACACAAGCTCCACTCACAGTTTCATCCAATCAGGAACAAGAGCATCCTGTTTATCCCTTCACCATCAGTTCAGTAAAAGTCATTATAATTCCTGCTGTGCCACAAGACAAGGCATGGTTTGAATTTCTGAGAATGGAGTGAATGTGTGAAGAAAGAACGAATGTTTCTCTGAGGAGAGAGTAAAAGAGATGACAGCAGACAGCAGGATCTGCGTTACCAGGGAACGAGGAGAGGGACATTTGGAGAGGATTCAAAATCACAGCTGTTTGAATTTGCCCATCCACATTCCTGATTGAAAGCCAGGAACATTGCTGCTCCTTGCCCAGAGGATCACTCCAAAATACTTTATTTAAAGAGATTACTTTTAGTCGTTATTTTTGGGCAGGCAGTAAAATCTTCAATCTTTAAAATGGGAAGAGCTCAACATTTAATGACTCATTCACAGCTGAATGAGTGAATGAATTATTCGGATATGCAACCTGTTAGATAAGACGTCAAAAAATAAAATAAAAAATGAACCACCACAATTGACATAGAAGTGGGTCCTTGGGATCCCAGGGATAAGAGTGGGCTCCTGTGATCAAATCAGGAAGGAATCACCTAGCAACCATCCAGAATTTCCCCGGCAACCACTCAAGTCTTGCCTTCAGCCTCATTTCTCAGAACAGATGCTGAATGGTGTCAAAACAAACAATCGCAAATATTCATCAAGAGAATCAGTGAACGTCACATGTTTCTTTACTGGTTCAAACGCAGAATGCTTTTCTTTATATCCAGCACTCTACAGATGTTCTGATATTGATTTTACTCTTCCAGACAAAGGCACTGTACAGAAGCTAGTCGTTCTTCCCTCAAACGGCTCTCTGGATGAGGATTTGATCCTGGAGGAGCTGGAAGTGTTTAAGGTCTGAGCTTCTGCTGCACATCACACTTCAAAGTACCAAAAGCAGGATAGCTGGCAGTGCTGTAGGCTTTTATTAGAAGCCGCTGTTATTTTAAGCAGAGGCAGATTTGAATTGTAACTGCGGATATCATATGAAATTTCTTTGAAGAGTTGGATTCGTCAACAGGTTTAGAGAGCCAGTATTAATGGAATATTGTGTTGTTTCTTTTGGGATATCTCTCTAGGTTACAATATCTGAAAATAATAACTTAAGCTCTAGCACTTGCAGGGCATTTTTTTTATTTTACTCAGTTTTTTTCTGACTCTTAATCAAAAGCTTGTTCTATCCACATTGGTGAACCGAGGAACACACTTTTACAAAAAAGGGTTTGTAAAATGTAGTTGAAATTATTATATAACTGTAAAAATTTGTATAAAGAAATATGCACTTTTAAATGAAAGGGGAAAAAACGAAAATTAATTGGACTCTTTTGATTAGTTTTTCTTTAAAGTTAAAATTCGAAAGTGGTCTATTTTAAATGTAAAACTTCTGGAAGGCTATAACATTTGATGTGATTTATTGTTTGCTCAGATCTTTATTTATTACAAATTCTGAACACCTTACTTGAATTAGTGATTCGTTTACCTCCACTGAGATGAGTTAGGGACTGAACACTACAAAGTATACATGTCCCAGCTACTGAGGCCCATACAACAATCACCAGAGCAGGAGAATTCAGTTAACAAATAAAATTTAAAAAGATGTCTGTCGCTTATTTAGAGAAAGAGTTCATAAAGTTCATAAATATTCAGAAGTTTTTAAAAAAGTTTCTTTTTACGAGTTTCTGAGCTCAAATAAGCTCACTGTGAATCTATGGATCAGACAGAGACAACTGTATTATGCTTCTAATGTCTTTCATTTAAGCAAAATTATTTAAAATATAGTTTTGGGCCCTGCAGCAGGCACGCAAAGTTAAAGAGGTTAAAACCACTTAAAAGGGTTAGTTGATTGAACAGAGCTTGGTTAAAAGTGACATACCTGTCTGATGAACAGCAAAAGCTTCTTTGAACTAAAGTTTTTAAAATATACTGTCAATTACATATTAATGATTTCAGAAAAATGTGTTTTAAACACCAATAATAACAGGCAAAAGGGCTGTTTTTTTACTTCTCTAACAATTCTAGGGCATTGCTGTCTAGGTAAAAATTTTTTGTGGTACAGAAATACAACAGCATTTTTTTCTTTTTCGTTTCAATGTTTGAATAACAAACTATTTGTGTGAAACATTGCAAGCAGGATTTTAAAAATTATTTGTAAGCCCACAACACTCACAAATATACAACAATTGTTTGTCATGGTCATGTAATCCCATAGCATCTAAAGCAGCAGTCGGTGGGTTCATCCTAAACATCGTATAAAATGTGAGCTGAGCAGTAAATTCACTTTCAAAGGTACTGAAAAGTTCATCCTCAACCTCTGGGTAAATAGATGCTAATTGAATTTTGGAATGATCTAAAACAAGCGAGATATTTTGATTGGAAGGATTGAGTCACATAACACTCACAATATAACAGATGTAGTTTGTCCAAACTTGATTCATACTTCCTGTATTCATACTACAAGCAAAGAAGTTTTGGTCGCTTCGTCACCTGGCGATGCTGCTATGACCTGGAGACTTAATGGAAAATAACTTAAAATGTTCTTAATTTAAGCATTTAAGCAACAAATCTTCTGGTCTGCACTGTTGAGGTGGATGGAAAATCTTTCCAGAGCCATCGAGGATCACATCAAGCAGATCTGTGAAAAAACTCTTTAAAAGGAAGTTTAAAACAAACTGAATGTTTTATTTCAAAACTGAGAATAATGTTCAGCAAGTCTATTGTCTGAGCTAAACAGCATCATGAGTAGAGCGATTAGAGACTAATTCCTAGAGTGCCATAGTCCGACAGTCTTTAGTTCCAAACCTGCTTCAATACACACCAGCAGCTCAAAAAAAACAAGAGGACTTTATTACAGTAGGTTTAATGGATGTGCTTCATGAAGGTTGAAGCTAAACTGTGTAGGGACTTGCCATTCCAGAAACAGGGCTTTAGACATTTTAGAGTAACATCCTAAGCATCCTAAGACATATTAAAAATGTAAAATATTGGCATGGATTCAACCATTTTTTACTTTTTTTCATTTATTTGATCATTTTCAGAAACAGTCTCCCATCACCAACCTAAGAATCTCTTCTAAAAAGGTAAGCACCACACTCATTAGCTTGTGTATCTAGATGCGTTTTGTGACTGAACCTCGCTATGTTTAGTAAGCGGGGGAGGTGAAGAACTGTGGTGTTGCTTTAATAATGGGTAATTATTTAGTCACCGGCTCTGTGTGTTAAATAAAGGCTCTGATCTTCTGCTTTCTGGCTTGTTTGCTTTTCAGCAACAGCTGTATGTTAGCTCCGAGCACGGAGTTTCCCAGGTTTCTTTGCACCGCTGTGACGCGTACGGCTCGGCCTGTGCTGACTGCTGTTTAGCTCGAGACCCATACTGTGCCTGGGATGGACTCAGCTGCTCTCGGTTTTATCCCACCGGCAAGAGGTGCACACACAAACACACATGCAGACACACTCAGGGAGGTAAAAGTCTCTGTGGGACAGAGATAAATGATGGTTCCAGGTCTGATGGATTATTCATGGTAGAGACAAAGAAACAGAGTTTGTTCCGAGAGCTCAGGCATGCATAGATTTTGTTTAGTATGTTGAATAAAAATGTATAGTATTTATAGCATGTTCGAAGTAAAATCCTTGTTTACAGCAAGACAGGGACAGATGTGTGGCTCTAATTACTGCCATGACAGATGAGACAACATAGATCAAATGTCCAAAATAGCTAGTCCAGCCACTGTTTCCCTTATTTACCAGACTTGGGAACCAAGTTATTTGCAGCCATATAGCTCACAATCAGTCCTTGTCCAGTCTCTTTCACAAATCTCTTGTGCTACCTGCAAATGCTAATACATGACTTTTAATCTTCTCATCCCTCGACTGAAAATGAAAATGCCCACATTTAGTTGAAGTAAAATGTCTCTCTTTTACTTTTTGGAAGCCAAAATTAGCCAAATCATCAAATTACATCTAATTATGCCTCGCAGATGGCATGTGAAAAAGACTTTATGTGTAAAACTGTAGGACTTTGCTTAAAGAAGGTAAGGCCTTGAAGGTTTTTGGATCTTGCGCACCAATGACGATCATGCCAGATACTATCCCATTACCTCCCACATCAAAATTTTAAAATTCTAAGAATTAGTAGAGTCAGGTGTGTTGAATGATGGTCGAAGGTAAGTTGTGTTGGACTGCAGCCCTCCCGATTATAGGGACCTTATTTTAATTAACCTCATATCAGTCACTGACTCCTTTATCCACCGCGCCTGTGCACTTTTCATTTTCTCATTAGTCCTTTTCCAGTCTCCTTCATGGATCCTTTGAACTTCCCCTACAACTCTTTTCTTGATAGCCTCTCATACTTTGATTCTTGTGAAACTTTCTTTTATAACTGTGATAACTTTAGTTGGACTCTATATTTTCTGTTTCTGATTAAATTGTAAAATAGTGCAGTCACTATTACATTTTAAAGATCCCTCATCAGATTACATCATGCAGATGGCTTTGAAGGAGCTCTGTTGTGTAGAAATTGTGGAAGTTTGCCACCAGAGCTCACACTCTCTAAATCGAAGCTATACTTGCTTACACAACAAACAGGGTGGCAAAAGAATGAAAAAAAGACCCTGTTGTGATTCCAGTACTTAATTTGTGTTTAAAAGTCGATCTTAAAAAGATTTTAAAAAGAAATATGATATCTTTAGCAAACAGTTTCTCTTGATGCTGACGTAAATGAGTTTAGGAAGGAAACATAGTCAGAAGGTGCACCTAGAATAACACCAGAGCAATGAAGTGGAAATACAGACGTTAACTTCATCTCATTTCTGACCACAAGATCTTAACTGGAAAAATTGAGCTGCAATTTGACTTTCATACAAAGTAAAAAAAAAAACAGGTACCGATGCGGAAATTAAAGTGAGAGCACGAAGAAGCTAACAGAGAGAATGTATAATTTAAAACTATGGTTGATTAACCCTGTGTCAATGTTATTTCAGGAGAAGCAGAAGGCAGGATATTATGCACGGAAATCCACTGACTCAATGCAGAGGCTTCAACCTCAAAGGTAAAACTGCCAGTGCATTAACAGTTAATGGCTAAGCAATAAAAAAATTATGACCTGAGACAACCATGTTATGTTACAGTATGCAGTTATGTGTCTAGAGTTTGAAAATCTTGTTGAATTATAACTACATTTTACAAATACACGTATGTAAGATGTAAGTGGCTTGAAACCTTGATTGAGAATTCAACAGAGTTTTAAGATCAATTCATGTAGTTCAGTTAGTGCCAATTCCAAAGGTCCTTATCCTCCCTTTCTAATGTAGATAGCAACATTGACCACTAGTAAGCCCACTCCTAAATTCGTGAACAAACCCTTGTTTCCCTGAAATAGATCAGTCAAGTGGACTGATGTTGTGCATATTTTTTTAATCTACAAAACTATAACTGCATTAAGTCCATACAGTTAACCCAACTCTGACTCTCAAGATTGCTTTGTAATGAACATTTAGTTTATTTAGAATTACACATTGTGATTGTGTTTCTAGTGGGTGAAGAAGGTACTTAATTGCTCATTTTAATGATTTGATTTCACATTACCTGCATAAGCAATATTTATTGTTTATTGATGTTTTTCTATATACAGATGCGTGTATAAATTTGAACTTATACATCTTTAGTTTTTTTTTCCATTTTATTATTATTTATTCATAGATTTTATGTTAAACAATTTCAATTTGATAATTTTAAATAATTATTTATGCATGTAATTCTAAATGTAAGGATCTTTTAAATTTTAGGTCACCTAAAATACCCGATTAGCTGATAGTTTGAATAAATGGATGGTATTAAAAGTTTATGTGCACATGATGATTTGGATGTTCTGGATGATGGTTTAAATCATTTAATCAATGAAATAATATATTTCCAGATGTGTTAGGAGAATTTTGGAAAGGTGGAGTTGTTTCCTTTTTAACCAGCCAACAAAGTAGTTTGGCACATATTTGGTCATTATTTTGAACTGACATATGGTAAGTGGGCCAAGCATGGTCCAAGACTGGCAGAGGTCACACAAAATACATGGGCCAGAGATTAAATGTAATTTAACAATGACTAGCCATTGTTCTTGTCTGAAAGCTGTGGCCATGCACCATAAATCATTGATGATAAAATGGCTACCTACTGCTATATATCACTACTATATTGGATGTTTAGCCCAGTGCATTACATGATTCAAAAAGCTGAACCAAATATTATCCACAGGTCCATAGAGAATGATTAAAGATTAGTGAATCTAGATTATTGTGATCCTAAACAACTTCTCCAGAAATGGTTTCATCTTGTTGTAATGAACGTTGTCATGGTAACTAATCGTGTCAAACTGCTCAGAGCAGAATATCGAAGTATGTTAATTCTGATATTAAATCTAGCCGATACTAATGCATCTTATTGTCTTTATGTACACTTGTTTAAATGGTTCATAAACCCAAGATACATTGCATGATCTTGCACATCTCTTAAACACATGGCAGATGCAAATTAAGACGCAGCTACTCACATCTTTTACTCTCCCCCCTCTATCTCTCTCTCTCTCACACACACACACACACACGCACGCACACACACATGTCGAAGATACCATCTGTCGCTTGCCTTGTGTTATCATTCTCTCCATCCAAATGAAAGAATCTGCCCTGGGCCCAAAACACCTGCTTATCTGAATACAATTGGCACCAACAATGAGAGTGATCCAGATGAGTCATATCAACACTTGGAGAACATTGTAATTATTAAATATGGCTCTCAACAAGGAACACAAGTGTGAGCCCAGCTGTGTGTGAAAAACCAAAGTGGCATGTAATGACGACTTGGGCAATATGTCTTAAAGCAGTGGTAAGTTTAAATATATATACGACACATGCTTGTCTATTGTACAATTTAAAGCATATTTTCCTTCGCACTCAATGAACTCTGAGACCATCTGCAAGACTCACAACAGTACAAATAGAGTACGTTTCTGCCAAGTGGCTAACGCTTGCTCATGCTTTGCTTAAGCCTACAGAAACGCAGCTGAGATGATTCAGTATGGAGTCAAAAACAACACCACCTTCCTGGAGTGTCAGCCCAAATCTCCCCAGGCCTCAGTGAAATGGCTCATTCAGAGAGACAACGACCGCAGGAAAGAGGTTAGACAAGCGCCTGGACAAAATGACACAACATGTCATAGAAACGATGATCCTCAACTGCTGTTGTACTGAACACTGTCTCAGGCCATCAGCAGTGATGCCATCAAGAGAGTCTGAGCTAGGGTGGGGCAGCTTCTCATTTTTTGTTCAATACATCAAAGTGGTTCAGTGTTTGATTTTATTGGTTTAAGTGTATTTTTATCGATTTTTGAAGAAAACAATTAAAGGAGACCTTTTTAAATCAATCCTTTCCAGCTTTTAGGACAGAAATGTGGCTCTTTGTGTGTGCAAATCCTCCTTAAAACAAAACAAAGTCATTTTACTTTAATCACAACAAATGCTTTATACCCTCTGAGAACAAGCCTGTTTGAAATTTGCCATAAATGATGAAAATTCTGTGAGGTCCTTGCATTAAGTACCATAAAGTCCACCGCTATGCGCCTGATTTCAAACACCCCTCCTAGACCTCCTTTTTGTTCATGAGTAGCCCTGGCTTTGAAGGTCTGTGATGTTTTGGGATATAAAGAAGTACACAATTCAGCTTCATACCAAAACGCATGTTTGTTTGCTTCAGCCAATTTGCTTCAGGCTGTTTTTGAGCGATAGTCAGTACAAAACAGGATTTGCAATGAAATTGAGACTGAAACGTAGATCTGTACCAACTCTACGTGATCCAACTCCAGAACAATAAAAATTATCTAAAGAAACATCTCATACTAGTAATCCTATTATAAATTATAAATAAACTGTTATACGAGATCATGTTGTCGAGCATTCCTCAAAGAAAAATATATTACATATTTTTACTTTGTATTATTATTATTATTATTATTATTATTATATTCTCTTAGAGTGTTACTTGTTCAATGGATATCTGAGGTCTCCTTTAAGAAAATATTCTCCCCAACACTACATGAACCTGATACCAAATCAGTATCCTCCTGTAATATTTATTCTGAGCAACTCTCTCTCTGTCCAGGTGAAGCTGAGTGAGCGAGTGGTTTCCACCGATCATGGTCTGCTCTTGCGCTCCGTACTCTCCTCAGATCAGGGTCTGTACCATTGCCTGGCTACAGAGAATGGTTTCAAGCGTACCCTGGCAAAAATACGCCTGAGGGTGCTTAATGAAGGCCTCGTTGGGGTGCTTAGCAGTAAGGCTCAGTCCCCTTGGGGCTGGGGGGCTGCTCTGCACCCCAAAACCCTGGTGTCATCTTTTAACCCTGCAGAGACACTTGCAATGCACCAATATTGCAAGGAGCGCAAGCAAATGCAAAGCCTCCAGAGTCCATCTAGAGGAGATCTTGGCAAGCTCAAACCCCTGCTGGAGCACAGCAAGAGCAGGAACCGGCGAAACCACTTACAGCAGGACTCACAGAGACAGGCATGATGATGAAGGTGGACTTAAACACAGTTTAAGGGCCCCAATAGACTTCAACGCATCCTTCACCACACCTTCATTGCTATAAATGGATTATTTATAAGTCAATCTCAGTTACATTTCGAGTAAGTATAGTCTGTCCATACAAACCAAAACTGAAAAAAAATATATATATATTTATGAGATGAAATGAGGATATGTTTTTGTTGATCTGCCCCGGAATGGAGGAATTATAAAAGGATTAAAGACATATTTTGGGAGAGCAGAAAATGCAAAAGGAACTTTGTGTTTGCTTTGTTATTGTTTAAGTTGCAAGTCTCAGAAGTGTTTCCGGTACAGCAATCACATTTGAAACAGCCACAGAAATCCTCAAACATGTTTCATGCAGCTTAAATGATCCCATGTTTTATCAAAAGCTGAACACTGACGTCCTGTATCAAAGATTTGTGTGAAAAAATATTTGTGTAAAATGTGCAAGAATGCCTAAACGTATAGATCCTGAACTGACTGTAGTGTATGCAAAAAAATAGACACACCTGAACATGACATTACTTGTTAAAAAAAAAACAGTTTTACTCTAATAACAATATTGTATAAACATTGTATACATTACTTTCAAAAGTAAACGTTCCTATGCTTTTCCATAACCAACTACTACAATTTAGCTTTCATTTCAGATTCTTTCATATTGCAAACTTTGTTTATCAAACAAAGACACATAACAGTCCGAACAGATGGAATTTTTGAATGGTCTCTGTCTGATGATAATTGTAGTGGGAGTGTCTTGAGTGGGAATTATTGTAACTATTTTATTATTGTTTTAAAAGTTTAAAGGCCATCACACACCTAGACGAAGTTTCGTATGCTTGTTGGTTTCATAAATGAAAGGCATCGACTAGAGTACACACATTTGGTTGCTATAGTATGCTATTTTGGTCCTGCCAATTGTCTTGATGTTTCGAATATTGAATACTTGCAGTGAACCCATGAAAGTTGGCTCTTTTCATCACATGTTAAGAGTACTGTTGGGACAAAAAAAACACTCATACCTCACAACCGGAAACAGCAAACAAGAACATCAACTACAGATTAGAAGAAGATTAAAAAAACAAGAAAACGCAAAGAAGAGAGATACAGAACAGCAAACTCTGTTAAACTGTTAAAGCTACCCATTGTTTGTTGCCAGTTAAGCCAATGGGGATATCCCACAATGCCTTGCATTCACAAACATTCTTCTTCTGTGTATAAAAAGCGAGTGTCAGATAGACATTAGCCCGGTGTTTGTCCCTCAGCCAATCAAGGGCAAGAAATGTCAACATTTAAACAGCAGAGGTGTAAAGATAGAGAAAAGCCCATGCAGAGAATTTAAGCAAGCAAGCAAATTTTAAATCGTCTTGGTGTGTGATGGCCTTAACAGGTGAAGATTCAGTGTTTGATCTTTTCTTATATAAGCTGGTGGAGTGGGAGTGAAAGTTTCAGAACTTTATAACAAGGTCAGATCCATAATGTACAGTTGTAAAAAACAGCAGCTAGTCACATAGACACATCTATCTATCTGTCGACAAAGAAAGCTAAAGCCGCAAACACACATAAATCTGCTTCTAAAGATGGCCCGAGGATAACAAAGGGATGCTCAGGGTAGTATGCTAGTGAGACAACTATACCCATAGTTAGCTTGTTGGAAACATATTGGTGTCCCAGTAAGTAATCTTTTATTGTTATATGGTTACTTCTTTATGATGCATTTTCCACCTGAGGGAAAGCTTATTTTCCTTCCAATTATTGGTCAGATTCTTGCTTATACTTAATCTGACAGATTACATTGACTGCTGTTTCACATCTTCATAAATACTTACCGCATGTGCTGCCTTACTAATAATATTAAAATCTATCAGTCAATCAGCACAGAGAACAAATCTAGTAGAGGATTCAATAAAAAAACACTTCTAAAACAGAGTGATCTTAAAAAGCCATGAAAAAAAATGCTAATGATGCTGTTTGTTATCGAGAAAGGATTCTTGTACGTTAAAAAAAGGTAATTTGATTTTAAATTTTGCTATTGGTTTTCTTTCCTAAAGCCAAACTGACAAAATGAATGTTTTTTCACATTTTGTTTTCATCGTTTCTTGTCATGTTTTGTGTTTTAGGAAGTTTAATGGAAGTATACACACATGTTTTGATCTAGTCAAACTGGTGCCTCTGTTTCTGAGAGCTTGGAGCAGATAAGGGAAGCTCTGAAATGAATAAGAGAAGACTTGGTGTTCTGTTTAGGCTAAAAGAACAAGATGCAAAAGTAATCCAATTGAAGAGAGCAGCCACAACATATTGAAAGATGGATGGTTTGATAATTCAAGAGCTCATCACTCAGCAAAAATAAGTAAATAAACTCTTTTAATCTTTATAAATACCAGGTTCACCTGCAAAAATCTGAATTAGGAAACTAATTAGCACGCTCCCCCTCTGCATACTACAAAAGACTCTTTCTGATCACTCCTTGTCTGTATCTGTGTTTAGTGTTATGCATACGCTGTACTTGAGCTTCTTCACTGTGTGTATTCCTGTTCGTAAAGAAGTTTGTAATATTAGCAAAAAAGCAGTCAAACTATAGTTTCTTCCATTTTCATAGAAATAAATTGCTATCTATCAGCATACATACTCTAAACACAGATATAGATGTTCAAACAACAACAGAACAAAAATTTCTATTTCACTACCACAAACAGAAGCTTACCAAAATATAGAGGGTTAACAGTTGTAAGGTAATCACTGGCCTTTACATAGATGACATAAATGCACTGGAAATCTTTCTTTGAGTAGTTAAGAGCCATCCTAAAAGAAACTTTTTTATGTATAGTCATTGAATGAAGCAAGAAAAAACAACGTTATGAATAAAGCACAGTGTCTAATTCCACCACAGATGTTCAGGTGAGAAAAAAGAGGGAGGCATGATGGTTTGGAGATGTTACAGTGTGGGGTGTGCTTATGGATCGTTTCAGCCTGCTCTCACTCACCTTCAAGAACTTTGGATTTAAGCTGCATTGACCACTGCCTTCAGGATACATTGTCTTTTCAGAGCTTAAAAGTCACTGGTCACTTTTGTTTCAGGTGGCACCTAAAAATACATGAGGTGACTATAAGCTGGGGATGCATACAAGTTAAAAGCATACAATATTCCTTGTGAGGCATGTGGGTATTGCTATACACACTCCGGTTTAGGAGGATTGGGTTGATTGTTGAGCTGATACATTCTTGTTTGCTCAGTCTTTTCTGTAAAGCCCTCACTTTAGATTTTGTATCGCATTGTACAGCTTTCAGGTTTGGAGGGGCAAAGGCCTATTCAATTGTGACTTGTGTTTTCTGTAAATAGCTTAAAAGTTGTTTAAAAAGTAGAACCCTGTCATGTTTCAGTTTTTAGTTGTCTCCTATTCACTACTGTTTCCAACCTTGAAAATGAATTTGAACAGTTTTTCTCTATCAAGCTCAATCTGTTTGACTTAATCTGCATCTTGCAGATTTTTTTTTGTGTGTTTTGTGGTATTGTATCTAAATGTATGTAATATTGTCATCTAGTGACTCACTGTGAATGTTAAAGAGTGTTTAATTTTATTAGACTTAACCGTCTTGACTGTGCTTCCATATTTATTACTAGTATAACAGCTGAATTAAACAAATTCAAACACTGAGACCCCAGGCACATTGATCAGATACATACATTGGTGTGAAAAAGAGTTTTTCTGCATGCTTTAAGCCTTTTAGTGTTTCACAAATCGAAAAGCATCTCAAAGATAGTAAACACATCACATAGTTTTTTTTAAATAGAAAGTTTTCATTATCACGCACTATATAGTATGTAAATCTCACATCTAAGTTCAATTTCTCTAGTCACACTAAGGCGAGAGAAAGAAAGAGATAGATTTACACTAGGAAATTACTATGTGGCCACAATAGAATCCATTTTTTATTGTTTTCTGATATGTTCACCCAATAATTTATTTTTGAAATTTAGATGCCTGACAGAAAGTAAACTTGTGAAAACCATTTAGAACATTGTTGTCAGTGGAAGCAATTTATGTGACACATTTTAGTACAGTTTTTAACTGTGAAGATTATGGTTGCTCCAGTCATTTATGCTCAATTGAAGGCTTTAAGTAAAGCATCTCAAACTCAACTCCTGGAGAGCCACAGCTCTGCACAGTTTCACTCCAACCTTAATTTGAACACACTAGATTTCACCTAAGCTTCTGTTGACTTATTTGACGTTATTGATGCATCTCTTGAAACAGGGTTGGAACAAAAGCGAGCTGGGGCTGCGGCCATTAAGGAATTGAGTTTGAGACACCTACATAGATTTCTTAAACTGCGGTGTCAGACAAACGTATTTAAGTTTATCCTAAACAGTGATGTCACCCTTCATATAATCCCAATTAAGTTATTGTGAGAGTACCATAACCCATGCAAACAAACAGGATAAAACAGATACAAACTGGCGACTGAATAAATTAATTAATGAACATGTTAAAACTATGATCTGATCATTGTGTATTCTTTTTTTATTACCATGAACGGCAATATCCTGCATCTATTACAGCACTTTAATTGCTTTCATAGGCTGATAATTAAAGACAACTGGATAAATAACTAAAATATAATTTATACAAAATGACTTTTAATGACCATAAATGACCACTGATATTGTACATCCTTTTATCCTCTTTATTATTAAAATAGAACAAATTATTTTTGTTAACTTTTTATTCCATAAGAACATTCAGCTAGCACTGGTGTTTAGCAGGTTGTTTTTTAGCACCAAGACTAAATCAGAGCACAAATTCTTTCATAACCCTTAAATCAGGTTCATTCAAAGTTACATTCACACAAAACTCATTATTGCTCATTTATAGTTAAATAAAAGTGTTCATCAATTAAACATTTGATGGGGATTTCTTGAATCGATGGAATTTATCCTGGTTCACTGTGTAGTTCTTATTGCATGGTTGCATGAGAAAGCAGCGGAAAATAAATAAAGTTGAAGACAAATGTCAAACCAAGTTCAAGGTTGTGTTTTACTGAAAGCGTGGTCCTAACATACAAAAATATTTCAAATTAAACACAGTAAGAGCACAAAAAGGCAAAATATCTGCCCTGATAATGGTATTAGGAATGTCTTGATGGTAATATAAAGTAAATACATAAAGAAATAATTTGCTCCACAAAAATGCAGAGCCTATATTATAAATAGAATTACTCAAATGACAATATACAGTTCCCTTAAAGAGGGCTATGAACAATCAAACAGATAAAGCACCAGTATTGTTCCCTTTATCAACCCATACTATGCTTTTTGTCTGGCTTTGAGCAGACCACGATCAATCCAATCATGCAGCCAACAAATATGGCTGACCCGACCACTAAAAGTCCGATCTGAAAGCCCTCCAGAAGGTCGATCTGAGAAATCAGCTCTTTCTTGAACATATCTGCTGTCTCGTCATCCAGCATAGCCGTCTGATGGAGAAAAAACAAACAAATCTCAGTGTCAGCAGCAAGGGAGATCCTAATCCTGCTCTGAAGAAACTCAAACGAGTCCAGGGGTCAGACGAGAGGGAGATTAGCTGTTTATAGACCATAATAACCCTCTCATATATCAGTTCCAAGAGCCTTGATTTATTTTGTTGGTACCAGTAGGTCTAAAGTACCGGTTTATAACAAGACTACATTGTGGACGGGTGAAATTCTGATGCTTTACAGCTGGGGCCAGGACTTTACAATATCAAAAATCAGGGATCTCCCTGATTCAAACCTAAAAAACGAATACTAACACTCACCTCATTCAACCACAGAATGGGAATAAATGTTGTTTCCTTGATTTTGTTCAAAAGACTGTTGAAAAAAAATCATAACACATGGTATTACGTCTGCAATTAGTCATGTATATTGTTAACCACTATAGTTTACTTACATAATATCATCAGACGGCCCATAAGCCATGTTGATCTGAAGCCTTTTGGCAAATCTCAAAGTGAAGCCAGTAATCTGCAAAGACCAAAACAAAAACTCACTCTTTTACCTTTGGTTCTTCAGATGTTTTCCAGCTTTTAAATCAAATATTACAGACAAATCTAAAGGCTTACCGGCTCCACATCCAAAAATATGGTGTGCTCCTCAGGGTCAGGTTTCAATCCAACCACCCCGTCCACCAGGGCTTTGCTAGCATAAAGAAAGTGTGGTAGAGAGATGTATACTGGGAATCCTGTGGGGAAATTCACACATTAGGTTCAAAGAATGAGGAAATGTTAAAGGAACAATCCACTTATTCCTTTGTGTGTGTTGGTCTACCTATGTTCGTTGTGTTTTCAAATACTAACCAAACTAACTAACTAACTAACTAACTAACTAACTAACTCACTCACTCACTCACTCACTCACTCACTCACTCACTCACTCACTCACTCACTCACTCACTCACTCACATACCCACTCACTCACTCACTCACTCACTCACTCACTCACTCACTCACTCACTCACTCACTCACTCACTCACTCACTCACTCACTCACTCACTCACTCACTCACTCACTCACTCACTCACTCACTCACTCACTCACTCACTCACCAAACAGGGTTAAGCAATCACTAACATAAATGAGAGATGTTCATCTAGGTCCCTAAGTTCAAAACACTGACCTCTACAGGAAGTGACGTCAAGGAGTCCAGCTACAGTGCAGTTATTGGTGAGCACGGGGTCTGTGCAATAGCATTGGTTATCCGGATTGGACACTGGGTCAGCCAGAGCATCCTCAGGCAACATGTATCGGTACACATCAATTCCCTTAAGGCTCGTTGTGTCTTCATATTCAGCAGAGATTGACCTGTTCATGAGAATAAGATAAACCTAAGAATCACATTTCTATATTCAGTTGGCATTATGCATATATAATTAGCTTAATTGGGATATTTAACATATTTCTGGTATTTTTCATTTTTAACAGTCAGATGTCATTTGTTGTTTTATCACAATTCATATTTCTGTAATATTTTTATTATCGTTTTTGGACCTAAAACATTGATGAAATTCATTATAAAATTAATTTAATCTGGATTGCATTTAATAGACTCAACCTTCTTTAAGAGTCTAACTTTTTAAATGTCTATTTCTTGATTCAGCATGCTTTCTTAAAGTCTCTTTGTTATGGAGTCGGAGACTTACATCTTCAAATGAACCTTGTCATTTTGTGTTTTACAATGAACACTTGCTTGCTTGCTAACTTACGTTTGTTGTTATAATGTCAGGGTTCTGTACAAATTTTGTCTTCCTTATTCATAACATCGTGACAGCCCCCAGCGCCCGATGTTTGGATCCAAGCACTAGAAGCTGCTCAATGGTGAGTGCCATATACTCATTTGATTTCCTTGATTTACTTTGGCTTGTTTACCACACCACATTCATCTAATTGTTGCATAGGGCTGGTGAGGATTTAAATGTTTCTGTTGCCTTGTGTTAATGTCTCTTGTTTTGTTGAGCACATAGCTTTGATCTGTCTTTATGTGCCATGTGCTCTCCTGTGTACTTTCACAACCCCCCACTCCTCATTACCTGGTTATTGGTTAATTCTCTACACTTGCTCAATTAATGCTGTCCATATATTCTCTGTCTGTGCTCTGTTAGGGGACATTTCCCTTCTGTCAACCCAACTTTTTACTGAACAAACATTACTTCTAGTTATGGCATTGGTTGTCTGCTGGTGCTTATCAAAGCTTACAGACGACAGAAACGAAACATCTAGTCCATTAAAGAGCTACAATAGTGTAAATAAAGTTCAACAAAAAAAATTCAATGTTTCGATTTTGAATATCACAAATGAAGAATGTGTTTTTATTTATTTATTTAATTATTTTGTTTGTAGGCTTCTCCACAAACAGTAGATCCTCCTGATGGAAATGAATTAAATGAATCTGAAAGCCTCTCATGACCAACTGAAACCTTAATGATCTGCTTCTGCTGATGCTGCGTCAGTCACTTCCTCCAGGCTTTACTAAGCACATAGTATTTTTCTAGTAATTTATTATTATTTTGTAAATTTTTGGTACTTGTTTGTACTATGGCCCTTTGAAGGTAGAAAAGAAAATACAGAATGTAAGTAAGATTTAACTTGAGTATAAAAAAACTTTTTTATGCATTTAGAATCTAAGCCTTTACATTCTAAATATGAAACTCCACCTGTGAAGCTGCTTTTCTAACGCTTAATTATGGCTAAACAATTATAATAAATCTAAATTGACCAAGTCTATCAGGCCTGGCAAGTGTTGATTCTACAATCATTAAACTGGGGTGGCACCAACTGTTTTAGGTGGTCATAATCGAGAGTACACAACTCTCTGATAATAAATGCGATATAATGTATTAAGTGAAACAGTCCTTTGATAAAACATTATTAGCATATTTGCACATCTGTACTTGCCATGCAGCAATAATACCATGTTAAACAAATGATCAAGAATCATATAGTGTAGGCTATAAACGTGATAAATATTAATGACTCATGGAAAGTGCTACAATTTAAAGCATTCAAGATTTTTTCGTCAATGCCAATACATTTCTGCATTTTAATGATAAAAATATACAGGATATATACAGGTTGTAGATCCAAGGAAATAAAATCAGCTGCAATCTTTTGAATAATATTTATATGTAATATTTGTATTATATATAATGTTATTGTATAGTATGCAAATGCGTCAAAGCAGCTTCAAAAACACAAGACTCAAAGTAGTTCACTAAAACAACTAAAATCAAAACTCATGATGGATATTAGAATTTTAGGAAACAATTAATTTAAGAACCACAGAGTTCCTATTGAAATTAGAAACTTATATTTGACCTTATTTAGTCTTGTTACGGTGGCCAATATAGGATTAAGAAAAAATCTTTGTAATCATTAAGGTTGTTCTATTAGCCTCTTTTTTTGGTGAAAAATACAGAGTTACTCATTTCCTTATTTGCATGTTTTCTTTTTTGTTTTGGGAGGAAAAAAAATGGAAAACAAAGCAAAAATATATGCACATGAACCACCCTAGAGAGAGCTCCCTCTGCATCAGTTAATCAATTAAAAACCAATTCATGTTATATAATCATAGTGTTGATTTTAAAGTTCCTTGCTGGCTAAAATTATAGCCATTTCACACTTTCACACAGACATTTACTCCATGCTCACATATGCGTGCAGTCTGAAAGCTCTGACTTATTATCATGAGGTATATGAGTGCCTCGAAAATATGCTCTTTAATCCTGTTGGGTATGAAACCGGGTAAAATGCGAGACGATGCCTGTGAAAACTGTCCTTGCCCATAAAGAAAGTGATTAACTCACTCTGCATATGCTCCTGGTTGTTAGTCATGGGAAGGAAACCCAATGAAAAACTGCAAAACTACTTCAGAGGTACTGTTTGAGAATTTTGTTGCTGTATCCAAATCAACTTTTACCTGTAGATTTATTGTGATCAAATACGTGACTTAACTTAGAACTTGGGTTTTCTTCAACTGCTTGCTTGAATTCAACTATACATTTTTTATTGTGTTGCTTATCTAAGTACTTATAAATAATCCAATGCTTAAAACTGTGTTCTCTGTAATGCATTTTTAACAGTCACTGTGATGTCATGCTCTGATCTGACTGAGAAATGTTGACTTAGACAAAAAGAGGAGATATTGTTGCCAATTTCTAACAATGTTGACCCAGTGGAAGCAAAGAAGATGCCTGACCTCTGCTGGTAACGTCTCAAGACTGAAGTGGACACGTGTAACATCCACAGATGCAAAGTTTATCAGATCAGATCTCATCTAATCAGATCAGAGGGCATTAAAGGTAATGAATCCTCATGAAGAGATGGGACTTTAATCAGCAGATTGTAAAAACATGATCAGGGTTTTTTCAAAAATACTTTCAGGATGTTTTTTGACACTTGGTTAGCTTGAGTTTTGATAATTCTGTTTTCAAAAGCTACGCCAGGTTAAGAAAACACAGATCTTACAGAACAGCTTGTAATTAAATGTCACAATGAGAAAATGTCTCTAATCATGTAATGAAAGAAAACTTTCATTGTGAATTTTATGATGTGCTGCGTAACAAGGATAGAGCTTAAAGTACCTGCAGATATCAGAAGAAAAGAAGTAAAGAGGCTGTTTTTTGTCCAGAAATGGGCTGAAAGAGGAACCATCTGTGGAAGTACAGTTGAATAACATTAGAATATATATTTAATCAAAGTTTAGGAACCAGTGAAAGTTTTTTTTTAATAAAGTCTCTCCAGATAACAAACTTTGCTATGGTCTCTGGCAAACACATCATAATCAATCCCATTATTAGAGGAAACTTGCCTGTTCCATTTATCATGTCACAATAAGAGTTGTTCCAGTAATTCAGGGATCTGAAAAAAATACAGATTTTGAAGATACCTTAAAATTGTTTTTACCTCTGACTGATAACAATAAATAGATAATTATCAATTTATGATTTAGAGAAGATTAAGTAAGCAAAATCAGTCATGTTTGCCTTGAGAGCAACGTACATTTAATGAAAAAATAATAAAAAATAAAAATTATATAACATAATCATAAACTTTTTTTAAAACACCCTCAACACAAGAACTATATATTTAAATACTTTATATTTAAATGGTATACTTACGATTCACCCTGCCAGCGTTCAATCGTGGCCACCTTTTTGATGTCATCTTTGCCTGTGAACACAGTGTATGGTCCATCGACGGTGTCATTGTACTGGCAGAAAAAAACAATAATTTAAAGAAATTATTATTTGGTCTATTATTCCATGACATTACCATGACACTAGAAAATTTTAAATATTGCCAGAATCATTCTTTTTTTGGTCAAAAGCCCAAATAATTTTAAGCATCACTTGATGCTTACATTCATTCATTCATTTTCATGTCAGCTTTCTTCCCTTTCGGGGTCGCCACAGCGGAATGAACCGCCAACTCTCTGGCATATGTTTTACGCAGCGGATGCCCTTCCAGCTGCAACCCATCGCTGGGAAACATTCACACTTTAACACTATGGACAATTGTTCTTATTCAATTCACTTATATTGCATGGCTTTGGACTTGTGGAGAAACCGGAGCACCCGGAGAAAACCCACGCGATCACGGGGAGAACATGCAAACTCCACACAGAAATGCCAACCGACCCAGCCGAGGGTCAAACCAGCAACCTTCTTGCTGTGAGACGACCGTGCTACCCACTGCGCCACTGTGACGAACTGATGCTTACATATATACACAAAATAAAGGTAATGGTAGATTAGCTTGACGGTTAATTGTTTTGCTTCGCCTATAAATCAATGGGCAACCTCCTGCTCTCGATAGGAAATAGGATGCGCAAAAGGAAGTGACTGAACTGTAGTACTCATAATTTCTATTATGAGCAAGCTGAGATAGACTTTGACGGTGTAACATATTGCATATTGTCTCTCCCCTAATGTAAGTCGCTTTGGACAAAAGTGTCTGCCAAATGCATAAATGTAAATGTAAATGTAATACCTCGACCGGTCGTAAGGCGAGTATAGTCAGAAGTGAGCAGGTTCTGATTCACTCCAGTGATAAAACTGCTCAAATTTGGAGCTCAAATGTTATGATTCAAATTGTTTTGACCTTCATGAACACACATTTAAACCATCAGCCAATCAGACATCTGTGCTATAAAAAAAGACATCTGTGCTACACCTATGTCCTACCCCTCTGGACCCATTTTTAGTTCCCAGGAAGTGAGGCAGTTCATTAATGGTGACGGTTTTCATATGAAATGTCACACATTCTACGTCCATGTTATATACAGTCAATTAAAATCAATTTAATTAGTTATTTTACATTGATTTTGCTTTCAGGGTCATTCACCTTCTTATATCCTTTCTCATATTGTTATAGCATGTTCATGCTGTTTGTGTTTTGTTGTTTTAATCTCATCATTCTTATTTTTGCTTTCATCAGTCATGTGATCTCAGTCACATGACTGGTAACAACCATTTTCTCCTTTATTTAACAAGGCTTTCTGCTTCTTTGTCACATAGCTTGCTTTTGATGCCAATATTTAGCTCCTACCTTTATTTTGTACTAGTGATAAAGTTTTTATCTTAAGCTCCAACATGCTTGTTCTCTTTGTGCACATAGTGCCTGGGCAGATTTGTTTATTCGATAGCAATAAAATAACTCCAATACAGGTCTATCCACAAATATACTGACACTTGTAGTTACATATTTCATTGCTATATCCTCAAACAAAATAATGTATAAAAATAACAATAAATACAATTGATTCTTACTGGATAAAAGACTCCGATCACACTCTTGAGCATTGGGTCTCTGTAGCCCCACAACAACTCCTTCACAGTCCTGGTCTGAAAGAGGCTGGCGTTGGCGTTATCAATCAACACATTTGCTAGTTTATGATTAATCATTCCATAAACACCCTGAAAGAAATGAAAATGGCAACTTAAGGTCAATATCAGCCCTTCGATTAAACTTCATAAATGACTTTATTCTAAAACAGTATCATCTTTAATTATAAGCCAACACATGAACATAGCATGACGATTATACAACTTTGTGGGTTATGCATTAACAAGCATTCTTGTGCTGAACTGACGAATAATCACAGATAATCACCATTTTATCTTTTGTTTCAAGAAACTTTATCTGACTTGCTACAGAAGTGACAATCATCACTGAAGCAATATAATCAGTATCAGAGGTCAGCCACTATGCTGCTTCAAAACACGCCAACACATAAAAAATGGACATTGATCTAAAACAGATGTATTAATATATTATCTTTCTTGTGACTTGGCTGAAATTCAGCTGCCAATACTTTTGAAGAATTCAGCGCACTATCGATGAATGAGGAAGAAAAAGACAAAGGTGAAGACTGTGAGGGCATGAAATGTTAGCTGCAATACTTACGGCAACAGCGAGGTTGAGTGATGTAAAAACATCCTCCTCTGTTCCCACAGACATGGTTGGCTCAAAGGAGGATCCCGCAGGCAGCATGAAGGACACAGTATCGTTACCATTGAAGGTGATGTCTCTTTTGGGTATAAATCGTATCCTAAAGGAGAATAGATGGAAGCTGCACATTAGAAGCAAGGTACAACGTTGACACATCAGAGACATACTACTTAACTAAACTTAAAAGTTAGATTGTGCTTTACTCCTATTTTTATCATTTCTTTCATACTTTTTTTATGCTCGATTTTAATGTATGCACTTTCTTTTTACTCTTTATTTCCAATGTAAAGCACTTTGAATTACCCTGTGTACGAAATGTGCTATACAAATAAACTTGCCTTGCCTTGCCTTGCCTTGCCTTTTATAATTATTATCATCTGCAGCTGAGTGAGGCTTCATTGTATTTATAACAAAATGTCTCAGAAATATATTAAACTATGGATCATCAAACCAGGACCTACATCAGGCACCGGGAGGATTCTGTGTAATGACAATAATCACCTTTGGAAAAAGTGGCTTTTTCTATCTAGATAAATATCATTCTGGTGGACAAAGCAAAAGATAGGCTGTGAATGCCAAGGCCAATTTGTCAGACTTTTGTGGTGAAAACCAAGTTGAAAACAAATATCTTGGTTTAGCTGTCAACATACATTCCAACTCTCCTCTACATCAACTTGCTTTGCATGATGATAAAAATAATACCGCAAATACTTGCAAAAGAAATAAGCTTCCTCTGCAGAATGATTAGGTGCTCCTTTAATCAGAATGTATTTAATTAATAAAGTTTACAACAGTAGCTATCAGACACAGAAGGAGCTCACAGTAACGCCACATTAGAATCTCTAGAGGAGCCAGCTGAGGTGGCTCAGGAGTCTGTTTCTCATTCTTCATGAAAACCTTTCAAAGGAGGTTTCCAGGGATGACATGGGACACGCTAGAAAAACTTGAGATTTTAAGATGTAATGGCTGGACATGTTGAGTGATATTACGCATACATAACTCATACAGTCTCTGCATGCTACTTACTTCAGAAAAATAAAATGTTTTTTTATATTTTACACATTTGTATTACTGGTTTGTGAATATTTACAGGCAGAAATAACTCTTATAGTTGTTATATAGTTTCTCTGTCAACTGTTCCACTTCTATAGTCCCTTAAATCTCTCTTTACTGGTCTGTGAATGCCTCAGAGGTCCCCCAGCTGCAGGAAGATGAGGACTTATGAGCTTCCATACAGATTTTCATGGATTTTCATACTTGGTAGTTAAAGTTACAAGTGCCTAGCCCTTTACTATAACCACACAAGAATGGAACACTTTAATATTAACAAATTATTAATGAAATGACACAAATTGATGTCCAGTCAGTGGAGTAATTTTGTATTTTGTTCATTGGGATCAGCTTCAATTGCAGGTACCTATATAAAAACCCCAAACTCATAAAGCTTGGAATAAGATTCCTAAGCTTTGTCGTTATTGGTCAATAGCTCTTTGTCTATAAACACATAAGGAACCTCTTATAAACACTGGTAAATAGCACAATTCTCTCCAACAATAATAAAATCTCACGTATAACAGGTGTAAATAAAATACAGATTTTACACACATTTTACACGTATAACAGATGTAGTATTTTAACATTATTTTAAATGTATTGGCCATAGAGCACTATAGGAAATAAAAAGCAAAGAGGCCGGTTTCTGAACATTTCACTGCACATGTCTGGACTGCGGTGTTGTTCCAACCTAGACTTCTGAATAGCATTTGCAACAAATCAGATGGAAAAAAAAAACTACTAGGAGCAATTTTAAGAAACCACTTTAAAGTGATATCAATAAATCTTTAAGGACATCATTTTGAGAATAGTCTATTTTAAGCTGGATTAAAATAAGCCAGAAAATAAGGCATGATATAATTAAGTACATTTTAATAAGCACTCTTACTTGTAAGTGTAAGGTCCCTTCTGTACCAGCACAGGTTTGGCTCCTTGACTCAGAACCTCTTCTGCATTCTGCACGTCAAAGATCCAGAACTGTCTGTAGATCGGAGTCCCCACAGACGTCCAGGTGTCAAATCCTAAAGTCCCATTTTCCAACACTGTTTCCTTTGGGGAGAAAATAACACTCTGCATAAGCTCCTCTTCCCATATATTTTACAAAAGGAGATACACAGCATGAATACTTTTTTTCCCAAAAACGAGGTTCATTTCACTCATGATTTATCACACACAGGCAAAATGCACACCCCTTCAAGCCTTGGCTACTCCTATTAGAAAAAAGGATCATTTCCACTATCACTGCCAGAGTTTAATTACTGCACAGAGCAGTTGACCTTGGCAGCACAAGGAAACCAAATCTAATGTGCAAAAAAAAAATGAAATACAATAACACAGCTGACCACATTAAAACCTTTAATGTTAAAAAAAATACATCTATAGTTTCATAAAAAAAGATATCTATTTAAAGTCTTGTAGGTGAAAGCTACACTTGACCCATAAACCCCATTTATTTTTATCTCAAATCTCATTAAAACATCATTATGCTGAACCCTTCACAGCCAGTTCCTGAATTATTCACTATATTCCTCAACTTCATCATGGACTCTGGAGACTGTGCACGCGCGTGCGCCGAATATTGATTAGAAAGGGCGACGGCTCACCTTAAACACCGTCTTCTCGATGACCATGTCTCCCACCGGGATGAGGATCCCTCCCAGCGCGGCGATGAGGGCGCCGAGAACGGCCCCGGTGATGAGTCCGCACCTCTGATTACAGCAGCTCATGATGCCAAGCACTGACCGGAGCCAGCAGCGGGCATCCTGCATGGGCACTTATGCAAGTGCCAGGGATCGAAGGTTGCAGAGGAGGAGACTGGGTCCTGTATTACCGTATAATGTTACCGGAGAGTCAGCCCCGTCCAAAAGAGTTATCAGCGAGCGATAAGGCGCGGCGGGCTGGGCGCGGAGGACAGCCGCTTTCAGCGACCGCTGGCGTTATTTCAGGTTCATGCTGACTCGGAAACAATTTTAACCATACCGGCTCGCATCGAAACACTAAATAAATTGTTTGATTTGAGTCGTTTCACTTTTTTTCATCTCTGACTAAAACACAGAAATCCTGAAATGCTGTCGAACCGAACGAGAACTTAAAATGTTAACGAACAAAACGCGCAGTCGATCAACTTGCAGATGACCGACCAATCAGAATCAAGAATTCAGTAGAACCGTGTTTAAGCAATAATTCTGTCCAAATGAGTAAATATTTGAGCATAACTGAACGCAATAAGAACTTAGACACCTCTAATCCGATTAAAAAACAATTAACAAAACTACATTTTGGTTTAGAAATGTCCAGTTATCTCAAATATTAGAACACTTGAAGACATTTAGCTTAATGTATGGATCTTGGGTGGAAATAATAAAGAAAGTTCAATTGTTCTGGAAAACAATATTTTGTATAGAATAGAATAGAACAGACAGAATAAAGAACAGACTAGAACAGACTAATAGAATTGAGAAGAATAAAATAGAATATAAAAGAATTTAACAGAGTAATAAAATAGAATAGACTATAACAGAATAGAGTAGAACAGGATATAAATTAAAACAAACAGACGATAAAAGAAAAGAAAGAGCATAGCATAGAATAGAACAGAACAGACTATAATAGAACAGAATAGAATACAAAAGAACAGATATGACTAGAATAGAACAGAACATAGAATAGAACAGAACATAATACACTATAATTGGATTGAATAGAATAGAATAAACTAGAATAGAATGGAATAAACTAGAATAGATTAGAATAGAATAGAATAGAATAGAATAGAATAGAATAGAATAGAATAGAATAGAATAGAATAGAATAATGGACGTTAAAAACAAATAGAAAAAATATATAATGAGTGCCTCTGAAACTAATGATATAGACGTTCCTATTCAAACTTCTGTTCCTTCATCCGTTGCTCTGCATCTTTGTCTCTTCAAAGACCCTCTATCTTTAGGCTTGCATGTATTTACCTCAGCTGCCCCTCGTCTCTGGAACAATTTACAGTCCTGACCTCGAGATCTTTAAATGCAGTGTGAAAACATTTCTTTTCTGAAAGGCCTATTCTTTTAAATGTTCTTGGGTTGTGTTTAGTTTTGGTGCTGCTTTATATGATGACCTGGAGTGTTCATGAAGGTGCCTAATAAATAAAGTTTATTATTATTATTTGTAATATTATGAATATCTGAAGACATGCTAACAGCTGTGCTGGCCATGTTTTCACTTTATGAGTCTCTGACGTAAAATAACCATATCATCAGCTGTACAGAAATAGATTGTCAAGATAACTGTGGTATCAAATAATAAATCAATGCGGTTCAAGGGCATGCAAATGATTTTCACATCTCACGTGTTTTGTCTGCTGTTTCATTTTGTCATATTAATAACAACAATAATCTTATCAATGAAATTTGATGGCTCATTCCTCTCACGGTTCAGGGGTTCTAATTTGGTTAAGACACAGAGCATGTGAGAAGGCGCGGATGAGAAGCACATTCAGTTGTAAATATTATAACTCATAAGTAACTGGTTTGAGAGCGCTCACATTGAAGTTGAATGTTACAGTCAGGTATATCTGTCTCTAAGAAATATACCATGATATTTTTTGTTTGAGGATGTTTTTTTTTTTCGTTCATTCTTCTGCTTTCCCACTGACACTAGAGGGCAGTGCTAAATTAATAGTGACACGTTAAAAGGTTGAGACTTTAGTTGAACACTTTTATGGCTAAATCTTTAATGATCAGTAATACACATCACCGTATCAAACCACCTTTAACACTTCCTGAGGGTTACTCCACAATACACACGTGGCTGTAGCAATATTTGACAGTAGTTTAAATAGCTTTGTTGTGTGCTTTCATTTGTACATTTTAAATGTGCTTGTTGCTACCAATCTAACAATTGAATGTTGATTTTTTTTATGTAAATGAAAGTAAATATTATTACATGAAATAGAATCAACATATCTACTAATCATGACTTTTAATGGTAATCCAAACTTCTGCAAAACTGAACAATTTGACTATGATATATGATATTTATGATATATATATGGGAACATTAAAAGTCATGGTTGCTTTTCAACAGAGAAAACAAAAACTAACTGAAGAGTGCAACTCCTGATTTGTTATCAGTGTGTAACAGTAAAACAGGTGCAGAAGTCATTGCTATTCAATGCAAATTCTGTGTGCGTTCCTCTGTGTTGGTAATGCACGGATCTGTGTAGTGTGTGTTAACTGCCTCAATTCAAATGAAACAAAGTTTGATACAAACCAACTGAGAGAAACAACAGGTTACTTCTGTCAGAAAACAGAGGACAAATTGTAATAAACCCTTTCCAACATTTACTCCATGAAATCTAAATATTCTTAAATAAACTGAGAAAATATACAGATTTATTTTTTTTACGTCTTTTAAAGTCATGTCAAATTCATTTTTTATTAGGAATTGCCTGGAAGCAACATGCGCTTCATAGCCCAAAAATAAAACTTGTGAAACAAACCGTTTTAGCTTTGTATCTTTAGTTTAAACACATTACCAGAGGATCAACAACTGAATTATTCAGACTGTTTAAAACTTGTTAAAAATAACCATGACCCTGCTTCATTTGAACAAAATCATTATTAGTACACTCTGTTGTTTTTTTTGGCTCAGATCATTGCTGAAACATAGAACGGAAACAAAGAATGGATCTTTGCATAGCAGTGTAGCCGTACAGTCCTGGTGTGACATGTAAATGTTGGGCTACGCTGCTGAAATCAATGCAAATGCTGTTTATGCTGTCCGCTAAGACTTTAGCTCTGAGACTACAACCTGACTCACTGGCTGAAGCATTCCAGTTAGGAGGCTGAAAAGAGCAATGAGGGTTTTCTGCAAACTCTGGATGATTACCTGCAGTGAGGTGTTGTGCTCACAGTTCTGGTCCTCAAACACACAGTCTCTGTGTAGGTCCAAGAACAACATCACAGAATACAACTGAGATCCAGAACATAACAGGATGTATTCGTTCAATTCGCTCATAAAATGTTTTTTCTGTTTAATTGCAGTAATTTGCATTTTACTTATTTTCTTACTCCTAAGAATCATGGAATTCTGCTGGTGCCTACCTTCAACTCACATAGTGTTGTAGTCGAGAGTTATCCTGGAATAGTCATCAGCCCATCATTTTCACATTCACACTCACAATAACTTCTGTAGTAAGTGTAAAAATCTCCTCTTTCTCTATTTTAGACTGGCTGTGAAAACCAGGAGGAACCAGGGGAAAACTTTCTACTTCTATCTAAGACTACCCTGACTGGCTTCAAAACAGAAACCTTCCAATTAACAGTTATAATAATAATAATGCCTTCAATTTATATAGCTCTTTTCTATAAGTTCAAAGACACTTTACAATTTTCAGAGCATTATTTATTCACTCTACATTCATACACTGCGGTGACTGAGAAGATACCTTGGTTCCCCTGAGGCAGTCTGACAGGACGTGGCTGCCATTCTGCACCTATGGCCTCCTGACCACCACAAAACACACCCCACCAGTCACACACATCCATACAGGCGAAAGCGGGTGAAATTACTTGCCCAAGGCCACATGGCAGAATGGACCTGATGGGGATCGAACCACTTCAACCGCTTACAGTGCCCCAACTCCACCACTACTTGCCACCCAGGAGGCAGCAGAGCCCCCTCTGCCACCCTAAAATATAATCTTGCACCAGTTTTGAAGATTAAAACTCGAGCCAGATCTTCTAAACTTACTTACATTTCAGCAGTTTAGTTTTTTTTTATTTTAATTTCAATAATCTCATGCTGAATGTTGAAACTGGATCCAGATCTAGTTAACTTTCACTTACATATCAGAAGCTTAGTGTTATATGTATATATTTTTAGGCTGGTCTAAAACATTAAACAGTTCATCTTAATCATCTTAAATTTCTTCTCAAATCCTGGCTTGACTAGTGGCTTCCCCAAACCCATGGCAGAATGAACCTAGTGGGGATCAATCCGCCAATTCTCCAGTTAAAGGGCACCAACTCCTCCACTACACCACATTGCCGCCCCAGAGGCAGCAGTCCTACTCTGCCACCCTAAACTATAATCTTGCACCAGTTATGAAGATAAAAACTACAGCCAGATCTCCTGAACTTTTACTTACATGTCAGCAGTTTAGCTTTTTAAACTGACTTTTAATTTCAATAATCTCAAATGAGTTTTTTTTTACAACTAATCTAGAACAATATCTACACAATCAGTGAACAATGACATTTTCTGAATGACTGCTGCATGTAAAAAAAGCTTTTATAATGTATAGTAAGATTCTTTATTGTACGGATAATCATCTTTGAGAGTGTGAAATACTAACCTTTACTCTAGAAATAGAATTAGCTAAAAACATTCACAATATTTTAAAATGAGAAGAATAGGTGGGAAAGTAAAGGAACCAATAAAACCAGCCTTTCACCCAACAAAGTAATTGTATTGTTTAGTTTACACAATATATGTGCTAGTATAATATGTGCTATGACTGTAGATATATTACTGGATATATCAATAGACACTAAAGGAGCGTGACCAACCCCATCCCGCATCACTCGTGCCCTCTACTGCTGACTGCTGATGCTGAAATCCCCCGCCTCCAACCAGACAGGAAGCAGCGCGCGCCCGAGCGAGAGCACACTGACTGACTCGCGGAGGAACGAACGGCTCGGACGATCCCACGGTCGCCTTTTCTTCCCTTCTTTCCCCTGCTCTACGGTGAAATAAAAGCGGATACGGGACTACCACTGGCTGACCAAAGCAAGACCCCAACCCGAGCTTCAGCGTTTGGATTCTGAAGCCCCCTCGTTCGCGGTTTACGGTGTTTTTTACAGTAGGGCGTGAGTGTGAGAGCGAGGTTTTCCGGGGAGCGAGGTGCTGGTGCATGTTGAAACCCGTTCGGTAGATAGAATCGGTTCGGATCGTCGCAGGGATGGGCTGCACGCTGAGCACGGAGGATAAAGCGGCGGTGGAGAGGAGTAAAATGATCGACAGAAACCTGAGAGATGACGGAGAGAAAGCGGCAAGAGAGGTCAAACTTCTGCTGCTCGGTAAGCAACAATTAAACATACATGAGGGGCCTAAACTGAGTGTACTCGTTTGTTACACATGTGTTATAAACACGCCAATAGAGGAGTGCACTGTAGCTACCATCAGAATTGGAATGAAAGTTTGCTGGAGCGGTATACAGTTGGCCATTTGATTTCCTCCCAAAAAAACGTTACCCCTCGAGACCGTTACATTTCAGTTATTATGTGATTCTTCGGTCAGGACGTTTTCATTTAAAATAGAACAATTTTATTGACACCCAAATCTTGAACAGAATTGTAGCTTGTTGCGTGAACAGTCCCACCTTTAATTATCAATATCCATCCTGATTTTTTTGTTAATCACCACAAATCAATCAAAGTTTTTTAATAGAATGACTCACATAGATGTTTGTGACGTCACAAATCCTTTAGATGACCCCCCCATACGTAATAATTGTAGGTACAGACAGTGTTGTCTCTTAAAAGACTTATCTGGCCTTATACGGGGTCAAGAGTTTTCCTACTACCTGCATTGGATTTATAAATAAAATGAGTAAATTTGATATATAATGAAATGGAACACCCTTGGGTACAAAATAAACAAAAATGTCCTTAGAAGATAAATCAGCATAGTAAGTAGTTTTCTCTTTAATGTAAGATGACAAGTTCCTCCAAAACTCTTTCACATAAACACACTTGTTTATCTAAAAAAGATAGATACGTTTTTCTCGCTGGTTTAAACAAAAAGAACAGTTTTTATCAGTATCTGTAAATTGATTGTGATTGCTTACTAGATATTATATTATTATATATAGACATAATATTAGATATTATGAAGGATTTTAAAATCTAGTTCCCTAAGTCTATTTTATATACAAAATCAATAAGTAAGCATCCAATGTCTCTCCCAAATTGGATTTGGAAAAAACAAAACATTCCAAAAAAATTTACCTACAGTAAAACGGAAACACATTTATTTGTGCATTTCTTACTACTAAAGCCATTTAAACTAAGTACAATATCCGCCTTATGGATATATGTCATCATATGACCTCTTAGTATTAGTAGTAGACCTTTATGAATGGCTTTTGTAACCAAATTATAATGTTTAAACATAATAGGAAATTAACATTTACTCATGAACCTGCATTGAATGTCTGACTCCTCCCCATAAGTGTGTGATGTCACACACCTAGTTTTTGGGCTTGGGTGTCATGTGAGGGGAGTGTCTTTGTTGGACTTAGAGTAAGGCCCAATTTCTGATTCTACTTGGACTTATTTGTCAACAAAAGCATCTATAGTTCTGTGCTCTGTCATACGCTGACTATGCACTGATAAGAATACTAACTATCAGCTAAGTAAAACACAACACAGATGCTAACAAAGGACAATTTTGTTCTTCATACATCCATCTTTTGCTGCTGTAGATGCTCTATATTGGCACTGATGGATATTACAACCCTGGGGTGATAATGCTACTAGCTAACCAAAACACAACATGGATCACAAAGAAAGGTTATTTACTTTTCCAAAGTTTTACTTCATCATTCAACGTTTGGAGCACAAGCCAAGAAAGAGAGTGAAAACACTCGCTCTGCTCCACCTTGGCCAAACACAGCGCTTGTGCTCTGTGAAGCCTTGACGCAAAGTTACACATTTTCAAAGCTGCGTGGCAAGCTTTGCAAAAGGGTAAATTCGTGGGTTGACGAACAAGTATAGATTGGCCTTAAGTTGTTGGTCGGGTACAATTTGGGTGTCACTTATGATATCGCTCCATTAAATATGACAGATGCAAAAGACTGGTGATGATGTCACTTCTCAGGCCCTATTTTGATAGCTCCTCATGATATAACTGTTGAGCAACAGGGCTGGATGCGGTATAGTCACACACTGCCAAACAGCCTACGCAGAAGTCATTCAAGTCTGTCATTGTTCGTGGTCAAATGGCCCCAAAATGCTTATGGTTTTTGCGGTCCCTTTCAGATTCTGTTTATTGTTTCGCTCTGCCTGATTAATGTGCAGAAAAGCTCCAAAACCAGCATGAAGACTATTAGAAATGAACAGAATTTAAATGTTTTGTTTTACAGATATGAAGTTATTTTGGAAGTTTTGAGAGGTTTTGTATTGGTGCTGTTTTTCTATTTCCATCAACATGATGCTTTTCTGGTTATTTCTTCTCCAAAACAGCCAATTAAGAAGCTTATTGGTTCACCAATGCAAATAAATTAAAACATTTTAAGTCCAATATAGAATAGAATAGAACACAACAGAATAGAACAGAGCAGAAAAGACTATAATAGAATATAATATAACAGAATAAAAATGGACTAGAATAGATTATAATAAAATTGACTAGAATAAAATAGAATATAAAAGAATTTAACAGAGTAATAAAATAGAATAGACTTTAACAGAATAGAGTAGACCATTTTAAGTTTGACTAACCACACCGCAAGAGCTCAAGAAACAAAATGGCCGATCAGTCAGTACATCTTGGGATGTTTTTGAGTGGAAAAATTGTCCTTAAATTTACCCCCTAAAAGCAGC
This sequence comes from Danionella dracula, assembly GCA_900490495.1. Classification (NCBI taxonomy): domain Eukaryota; kingdom Metazoa; phylum Chordata; class Actinopteri; order Cypriniformes; family Danionidae; genus Danionella; species Danionella dracula. Next base: position 59,770 of record UELW01000962.1, read on the forward strand.
CGATGATACGGTGGACATCTTCTGTATGATAGAACGAGGTTGGATCAACAGTGGCCAGACTCCAAAAAAAAGTTATGAATGAAAGTGTAAAAAGATTGTTGTTTTCTAATACAGCTTTAATGTAAATTTAGTATGTTAAAGAGTCTCATAAATACCTTAAGCAATCAGATCAGCATGTGAGAAATGCTCATCTGACATGCTTTTTAAAAATATGCAAAGACTTCCAATCAATATTGGTTTTCCAGTAAACCATTGCAATGTAAGAGCTGTAAAAGAAATCTGGCGCAATGCACAAATCAGAAACCCCCACACGCTGACAATAATCGTTACTTCAAAAAACAGCGAGAAAAGCAGAGCTTTAAATGAGCAGAAGCGCATCTTCTAAAGGCCTCAGAGATAATGTAACCTAATGAGCTTTTATGATGAAGATGATGGTTACACATGTATAAGGGAAATGCAAATTAATGGCACATTTAATTAGGGTGCTTCTGCCTGGGCATGTAAATGTGTACTGGATCTTTAAAATGAACAGTTGAGTATCCCATCTTTCTCTGCTTTCTGAGAGATAAAACCAAGGTTGATTAGTGAACCAAAATCTAAAAACAATGGGGAAGAATTGTTTTTTTTTGTTTCCACAGTAGAGGCTAAAGAGAACATGGAACAAACCCTCAAAGGCCATGACCACCCATACCCAATTATTAAAAAAACACCATCCACATGAGCACAGCTAGGAAAAAACTCTGTCCACACGTAAGCTCTGAAGCACTCTTAAAACTCATAAAGAGTATGTCAATACAGGAGATCCTGAAGTTATACCAGCCAATCAGAAGCTTCCAAACTAGTTTAGTTTTGACAGCTCTCAACAGCTCACACATCGATATTAACAAGTTGAAGCCGTTGTATTGCTCTTATGTAAGCGGTAAAGCGTCTAAAATTACTGTCTTGATTCAACAAAGATTGATGATTAAATGTCCAATCCAACATTACAGTTTTATAAAATTTATTTCTTTATGGATTTTAAGGCCGTAAACAGAGTTGGAATTACAAAATAATGGAAGTAATTTGGCAAGGATCTAAGGGAAAATACTATTAAATAGAAATGATTTTTTTAATCTCATGCCGCACTGTCAGACTCCTCTAGTCTGATATATTTGAATATAATAGTTTTTCCATTCCTCCGGGGACGTGGAAAGGTAGAAGATATTTAGAAATAAATGCCAAATGGCTTTAGGTTTTGCCAGCTGATCCATCATTTGTTTTTTTCACCATCTGTTTTAGCAATTTTGCTTTTTTCAAGCCCTAATGTCCGCTGTCATTCTGACCTCGATGGCCAGCAGTGAGATTGCTCTGTAGATGGCATCTCAAACAGTGGAACTCGTCTCCAGGCAACAGACAGACAGACAGAGAGAGAGAGAGAGATAGTATATCTTTCTTTCAAGTAATGAATATGGAGGAGCTCTTGTATTGCTCAGATTATACGGAGGGTTTTTTGCCTTCATGTCTCAAAAAGAGGTCCACGTCAGCCACTGGGTTTGTTGTCAAGTGAATCTTGCACTTTGAAACCTAACGTTTACCAGCCAGAACAAACAGACACTCGCACACAAACAAATACTATCACGCCATGGGAATAATATTCGGTTATTAAAAACCAACCAACGCCTCTAAACATTTGTGAGGATTTTTTGGAGTATTTATTAGTATAACTTAGTATGAAAATGTAATTAGGTTTATTAGATTTCAGTTAAACAGCATTTGTTTAATTGAATCAAACCTGAATGCCACCCAAAAAAGTAATACATTTCTGCATCCAGTGTAGCTCACCCTGGAGTAACATGCTGGAGTGATGTTGTTCATTTTTAAGATCCTTTAAGGAGTATTGTCAAATTGAAAGAACTATATTTAAATGCATATATTTGGAACTAAATAAATCATATATTAGATTTATATGTAGCAGCGGCCCATAAAACATGTCTGAGTTTAGAACTAGTGTTCTTAAGTTCATCTTTTGTTCATATTTTGAAGATAAACATTTCATCCCAAATACTAGCCACACAGTGTATAAAGAATGGTTTGGTTTCTTTATTTTAATCTATAAAGAAAGAGTTGGCTATGCTGGTCTTTTCTTGGACAGCCAAAAGAAAAGAAAAAACAATGTTACATTATGTTTGCCATAAACAAATATAAATTTGTCAAAAATGAAACCTATGGGTGTCATCATGCTTGTTACATTCATGTTATGTACAGTCAACGTTTCGATGTAGAGAGTTGTGGATGTGGAGTTCCCTGTATGTGATTCAGCATCGATTTTTCAGATTTAAATTCAGAACTAGATCCATAACTATGTCTGAAAAGATTTTTCTTGTGCTTGCACTGGTCTGGATATGTAAATAGGTAACCACCAACAGACAACGTCTGCTTTTTTCACATTTAGTTGAGTCAATGTTTATTTGATGAATATTTATATCTGGAGGGCAGGCACCACAACAGATCACTGAGCCATTTAAGGCCTTGTTATCGTTTAGCTCTTCTAGAGCTCTAAGAGATTCACAACTGGGCTGCACCACTGGCGTTATAGTACATGTACGTAGTTCATGGCAGAAAGTTATTTAGACTTAGAGTTTGGGAGTCTACGGTTTCTTGGTTAGAGAACAGTAACTACCAGAGAGTCATAAATTGACAAAAAAATGCAGTTTGGGGATTCAAAATGACAAGAACTAAACTCCAGCTCATCAGCTTATGCAAATGTGCTAAAAAACCTAATGGAATATATATATATATATATTTGGACACACCTTCATTTCTTAAAGTAATGATGGCCACTTTCATTACCTAGCTGCGTTTTTCTTGCCATAATACAAATTCTATTCAATGGGACTATCAGTTGTGTCTCCACCTGAATTCTGACCAACCTGACAGGGCACTCCTGAGATGCGAAGAGCGTTTTAGGAGACTACCTCTTGAAGATCATGAAGAGAAAGCCAAAAGTGTGCAAAGCCTAATCAAAGGTGGCTACTTTGAAGAAGCTACAATGATTGATATATATATATATATATATATATATATATATATATATATATATATATATATATATATATATATGTTAAGCAATTTTTAACAACTCAGTCAATAGAAATCTCCTTACAAAATAGCTAGATAATATGTTTTGAGGTCATGAGCGTAACTATGATTTAAATGACAAAGACAGAAGATTGAGAATTAAATGTTTTCAAGAACACAAAAATTGTCAAAAAATATAAGTGTGGACTGCATTGTTTATTTTCTCTTTGAATTGCTTCATCGCTATTTCACCTCATTGGCCAGGAAGTGGGAAGTGGTTCCATGGAGGTCAGGGTGTGGTGTTTTTCAGAACATAACCTCTGGCTTTTGTGATGATAACCTCTCTGATGGCCTGACAGCTGCTCTAATGAGGGCTGAGTGGAAACTGAGCCTAATGTTGCTGCACTAATGTCTGTAAACCATGAAAACCTCAGACTTTCTCTCTCTCTCTCTCTCTCTCTCTCTCTCTCTCTCTCTCTCTCTCTCTCAAAGACTATCCTCAAATAGCCCTATTAATGAAAATCAAGGAATCAGAAGAGCATTCGGTGCATTGTGCATTAAGAGTAGAGAAGTGTTTGAACATGGACCTCTCTCTCTCAGAGGTTATTGGATATGTGTCTAAAAGCTACCCACGTTGTGGTTTGAAGGGTTTTAAAGAGATGCTTCGAGGTGTATGTTACGGCCCTGGCCGTTTTGCAGCGTTTCCCTATTATTTTCTGTCGCCTGCTTGTGCGCGCGCCCGTGCGCGCTTTTGCTTATTCCTCCAGGTGACTCCAGCTGTCCCCTGATTCGCCAGTTGGGACGCCGATCAGCAGCGAGGAGGCGGACCACTTCGGCTCGTTTGCGAATCAGCGGCGGCAGCTGGAGTTGAAAAGGAACGCGCCGACACCTGTACAGCAGCGAGGGCTCTGCGGAGTCCTTAGCTCACGCGGCGTGGAGAGAGTGGCTCCACTCGGTTGCCGCCCGTTTTGTTTGTCCTTGCTCCCTGTGTTTGCTTCCGTTTGTTGCCATTGGACTTCACTTCTGTTACCTACCCGGTGTGTCACGTTCGTTGTCTTCTGACTTCCAGGGTCTCAGAGACAGCTTAGAATGTCACGTGACATACATTCTGCACGTAGGCTTATTTCTGTTATACACACTAGTTTAGCGGTGTGCGCCAGGTTTGTTTATTGTGTAACTTCCTAGTTAGGGTAGATTAGTTCTAGCTTTGTGTATGTTATTTAGTTAGCTTAGAATTGTCTGCACTTTCTAGTTAGTTTGTTTTGTTTTACCTGGCGTCCCTTAGTCTCTGCCCCTGGAGTGTGTGTATTTGTATTTGATTTATTTTACCATTGGCAACACCAGTTCTGTTAATTAAAGCACATTTGATTTGTCAAGTTATTGTTTGTGTCCTGTTGTTCCCATTTTCATTTCTGTTCCTCCACCTTTTTGTTACACCCCGACCCTAGACACCACCACCAATTTTGGGGTCGTAACAAAGTGGGGGCTCGTCCGGGAGCTCTTCATGATTCCCAAAATTGGTGGAGTGCAGTTTTGTCTGTGTGGAGCAACTTTGGGTTCAGTGTGCTTTATTTTTGTGTTTTGGGAACTTGTCTGTTCTGTTTGTGGCATTTCATTTGTCGTCAGCTCCTGACTTGAGGAGTGGGAGAGAATTGCCACTATGTTTTCAGCAGACATTCATTTAGTTTGAGCACTTCGTTTTTATGTGTCTGGACCAATTTGTTATGGGTGCTTTTGTTAAGGACCTATGTGCTAGCCTCAGTGAGGTTTTGCTGAAGCACATTCGTTTGAGGTCCTAGCATCTTTTTGGTTCACTTGTGTTTAGTTATTTTCTCCCTTGATGTTCAGTTAATTGGTGCTTCGTTCAGGGCCTATGTGCTAACCTTTGTAATGAGGTTTCGTTGAGCACATTTGGTGAAGGTCCTAGCACCATTGTTTTGTGTTGTGGTGCTTCTGGTAAAGACTAGCGTGCTTGCCATTGATGGGAAGTACTTTGTATTGCGGTCTTAGCACCACTGTGTAAGTCTATTTGTGTGTATGTGTTCATTTGTTTATTCTTGTGGAGTTTATATTCATTTGGACACCTTTTAAGCACATTAAGTTCTGTTTTTTTTTTTTTAGTTCAACCTTCCAATAGGATGTTTAATTTGGAAGGTTGATTTTTAAGGGGGGGAGTGTTACGGCCCTGGCCGTTTTGCAGCGTTTCCCTATTATTTTCTGTCGCCTGCTTGTGCGCGCGCCCGTGCGCGCTTTTGCTTATTCCTCCAGGTGACTCCAGCTGTCCCCTGATTCGCCAGTTGGGACGCCGATCAGCAGCGAGGAGGCGGACCACTTCGGCTCGTTTGCGAATCAGCGGCGGCAGCTGGAGTTGAAAAGGAACGCGCCGACACCTGTACAGCAGCGAGGGCTCTACGGAGTCCTTAGCTCACGCGGCATGGAGAGAGTGGCTCCACTCGGTTGCCGCCCGTTTTGTTTGTCCTTGCTCCCTGTGTTTGCTTCCGTTTGTTGCCATTTGAGTTCACTTCTGTTACCTACCCGGTGTGTCACGTTCGTTGTCTTCTGACTTCCAGGGTCTCAGAGACAGCTTAGAATGTCACGTGACATACATTCTGCACGTAGGATTATTTCTGTTATACACACTAGTTTAGCGGTGTGCGCCAGGTTTGTTTATTGTATAACTTCCTAGTTAGGGTAGATTAGTTCTAGCTTTGTGTATGTTATTTAGTTAGCTTAGAATTGTCTGCACTTTCTAGTTAGTTTATGTTTTGTTTTACCTGGCGTCCCTTAGTCTCTGCCCCTGGAGTGTGTGTATTTGTATTTGATTTATTTTACCCTTGGCAACACCAGTTCTGTTAATTAAAGCACATTTGATTTGTAAAGTTATTGTTTGTGTCCTGTTGTTCCCGTTTTCATTTCTGTTCCTCCACCTTTTTGTTACACCCCGACCCTAGACACCACCACCATTTTGGGGTCGTAACAGTGTATGCTGTTCACAATCCGGTGATGTCATGGGAGTGAAAGTTCAGGGTGTGCTCCAATAAATTTGCATCACAAAGCATTCGAGGATTCGGGGGCCTGTTAAGGTTTTCTGGTGTTGCTGTAATGCATTTAAATGCAAGCACAAAGCGCTAACGATCCTCTCCGGTAAAGGTTTAACTCATTTAAAAATGTTTGATGCCCACCATGAAGGTAGATGCTATAGCTAAATTATTTTACACAATCTGTGAGTGTGTCAATAAAAATAACCCTTTATTTCCATTCAGTGTTTTGGGTTTAAACACAAAGTCGCTAACTGAATAAGTTACACTTTTTTTTTTTTTTTACATTTTTACATTTATGTTAAGCAAGAAATACTACAAACTACAAAAACAATAGATTGAATATAAAATAAGCTAGTAGATATATATAAACAGACCCAACCGTAATCCAATTAATTTATTTTGTATTATTGTTGAAGTCAAATCTTTATATTTATTATGAAAAATAACATGCTTTCTTTTCAAGGAGACTGAAAAATTGCTATTTTAAAAATAATAGTTCTTTATCACTTACGTCTATTGCTCTTTATTTAAAATTGATTGCAATACATTCATTTAGGCTTAACATCTGACTTTGACAGTAGTTATCATTCAAGTTAGCGTAACAGTGGCACGCTGAACCTGCACAGTTAATACTCATGTTAACGCAACTATGTTCACAGTCTATTTTTACCTTCTCTATTGTTATTAAGTTAAAAGAACATTGAGTCTCAAAATGTTTACTTTTAAAACATATTAAGTTTAACAGAGAAAGAAAAAAAAAGTGTGAGCTTTCAATAGCGTACAAATATTTGCTATAAAGCATGCATTTTTGGTATTAAAAAATTGGTTGTTAAGATGATGAAAGAGAACGTGTTCAGAATGTATTTAGCAATAACGTGGATAAAGATCGTTTCACTCTCAAAATGTACTGATCATTTACAGTACACAGACGCATATTTCATATCACCGTACATTCGAATTCAGTGGTTGAAACATGACAGTAATTGTAATTTAATTCCCGGTGCATTGTTCTATCTACCCTACATCTGCAATTCTTCTGTGCAACTTCAAAAACATTGCATTGATTAATTTTTCCCCACAATAATAATCAAAGCAGTTTGACGTGTTTGTGGAATGTTCTTCAAAACACTCTTTACATAAAAAGGAAATGTTCGTGAAAACCAGTTTAGGAACGCAAATAAGCGTAATGGTTTTATTGGGATGCCAAGGAGCAAACTGTTCATCCCTTGTGTATGCTTTTCTGTGACTCTCCCATTCGTTCTCTCATTCTCCCTCATTGATGAGTCCCTCCAGGCTTTATGTCTCTGCGGTGAAACATAATTAAAATAATGCGTCTCTTCTACCGCTGTTGCCTCTGTAGTAGTTTCTCCAATTACAGGTGTCTGTTCATCTGCACCCCTGTCAGGCAGTGTTCACATTAAGCAGTTAATGGAACCTCGGTGGCTATATGAATGCTTTTGGATTGAAATGAGAAGAAACCTTTTCCAGTCATTAAAGTGTACATTTTAGTGTAGACACCAGTACAAGGGAGCTGTTTGTAGTTTATCTTGTTCAGAATGTAAACACTGTGGTTCTGTTCTTGTTTCAAAACACTGCTCTGTTTGTTTAAGCTGTCGACTTCTGACTCAAACCAGTTTAGGACTGAGCTATTTGGATTTTGAAGGCAATCAGTCCACAAGTAGAGCCGGGCAGCATGATAGCGTGATTAAACCCCCTGATTGTTTTTCACCAAAACTAGAAAATTTAAATGAGAATTTTAAAGCAAAGAAAGTAAAAAAATAAAGGCTTGTTTAGATTAAAAGTGCACATTTTAGCGTGAAGTTTAGTTTAAATCACACTTAAGTACCCCTACATTAACAAGCAATAAAATAGACAGATTTAATTGTCAGTGTATTAATAAGACATTTGGTTGTTTAACATCAAAATAATACTTTATTCAAAATCTTTAAGGTACTAACATCTGGCGACCATACCATCCTCATACTGACGCTACCAAAACAAAGCTAAAGCTAAGACTGAGATGAAACATAAAAATAGTGCATATCGAACAAGGACTCCTCTGTTAAAAGACTTTATACAGCATTTTTTACATTATAAACTGGATGTTTTCAGGTAGCTATTTGAGACACCAATTTAGGGTAATATACTGAAGAGTTTTGAAGTTGTCGCAGTTCAAATACGTTTAAGAGCTATTGGTCTATTCACTTTTTTCTTGATTTTTAGAGGTTTTAAGTTCTACTTACCATATCGTCTTATAAATCACCTGGAGTGACGTAGACACCCTCCAGCCACATTGAAATCGAATTGATTTCAGACGTTTGTTCTGCACTAACCACAATTTAATGATTAAATACATGTCCTTAAACTCAAAATTTCTTCTTTGCTTCCCCATGTGTAATAGGGAGTGACTGAAGACTGAATAGGTCCCAGAAGTGAGCAGATTCCATTTGACACACATGTTAACTTTTTTTTACATAAAAAACATGCATGCTGTCTGGTTTTATTAACTTTGTTAATTCAGATCTTTAGGACAACTCAGAGGGGGGGATTTTATTGCTGTTTTGTTAAAATTATATTCAAATATAAAGTTTTGCATAATTAAGAGAGGGGTCACTAGAAGGTGAGCCAGTCACAAGCTCTGAAGTTGAGTTCTTAAAGTTGTGTCTTTTTTGACTCTCCGGTAGTGATGTTTTGCCAAGAAGGAAGTGGCTGATTTACCCAAACTCTGCTACAACCTAATGACTAACTTTGACAACCTTTGACCAACTAATATCAAAGAGTTAAATTGCCCAAGTACTGGTAGCAAAGTGGGATGGTGGGGAGCCAGCAGTTGAATAGATTGCGGGAAGCATTTTAGCTTGAGCCTTACTGTTCTGGTGTTTACAGCTCTGAAGCGCTGGCCAAAAGGGTAAGAGCTCAAAGCCATCAGACGTAAGACATGAACAAAAAAAAATCTAGAATAGATTCCAAAATCAAAAATCATTACAAATGAGCTTTAAAAATATATATTCAATTTCCTTTAATAATGTCGGGATATTGCACCAATGTGAGTAACTTTTATGGAAAAGTCCATCCTGTATTGCTATCAGAGCTCTCCTGTAAAACACGAGGAGAAACCTATCTGCATTTGAGGTTCCTTACAAGGGCTTGACATATGTAACGCAATCCTGAGAGTGTGTTTGCTGTAATTTAATAAGACGGGATAGTACCATAGAGCGGTGCTTTGGAGTCACATGTTGCTGTGTTCAGACATGCTGGAGTTATGTTACACAGATGGGCCAATGATGTAAACTGTTATTGGTTATAACCTTGTCAATAATGTGGAAAAGGCTCTTTGAATGGAGTAAATATTGAAGAAGCACTATGGAAAAGTGGTGTGTAGCAAACATGGGTGCTGTTTCTTGACTAGTGGGATAATTAAAAGAATAAAAAAGGCTTGTTCCTTTATGCAAAGTTGATTATGTAATCACACATGACCTTAAAAGAACATATGTACTTTTAATGATGCCTGAGGCAAAATGCCGTTTATGCATAACAAATGTAGAGAAAAGATCATTTCGTTCTTTATAATGAGGAAAGGGAACAAGTATTAATGGTAAGACATGGAGCATTTCTTCTTTGAAAGAAACCAGGCTCTAAGATGCTGGCACACTTATTTTTAAGTAATAATAAGACATACTCAAATGCTTTAGGATTAAAGTTAGAGTTTCCCTTAGGCTTTAAGTTTGGGGGAGGGTGGGGGGCTCTGGGGGATTGGTTGTTGGACGTGTGACAATGTGGACAAAGGGACACAGTGGTAGGACATGTTATAGTGTAAATAAGGCGAATATTTGTTTTTATTGTTTAAAAATCATATTTCCTTCTCAAAATGTTTTGTATTTGATCTTTTAGCTCCTATAGGCCATCAAATGTTTAGATTAATTTCGGTCCGAATGCCCCTTGAGATTTTGTAATGGCCACCGATGCAAACTCACACATTTGAGCCATGTTGAATAGTTTTTTTTTGCAAGGTGAAATCTCGTAGTCAACCAATGCAAATGAGCTCTTTTGATGACGTGTTCAGAGTGCTACTGAGATATAAAAGGGCAGTTGGGTGGTCCTAATACACACTCTCGCATCGAACCCAAAACAGGAGACATAGAACAACAAGAAGTAGAGCCGAAGAATAAATTGCGGAATTGGAGAAGCTTCTCTTGTTGGTGTCTGACAATGTCTACAAAAATTATGCATTGGTCAGACATGTCACTGTTGTCCTCTGAGGGCAGGAGCAACCAAAGGGCATGTATCTTCACTGCATTAACATTTATATAGTAGAGTGTGAGTGTTAGTGGAAAAAAATCTGAGGAGAGACAATGTGAGCAAGCGAATTTCTATTTGTCCAAATTTGTCATGATCTTAACGATACTGAAGTTAAATGAGCACTCATAGAAGACACTCATGGATCAAAGGAGTGGATTTAAGAATATCTTGATTCAAAAAAAGTATTTGTTGTGAAGCTAAAGCTGTTCACAAACTTTCTGTTTGATGTTTATCTTTCAAAAGTCAGAGCTGTGTGCTGTTTTTTCCATTGCCATGTTAAGAAATAGGAGTCAGAAGAACATATCATCATTATTTTGTTTAAGTAAAAATACAGGAACAAAAGAAATACTGAAAAATAAATTGAACATAAGGAAAAACTTGCTAGCACCTCGTGGAGCATGAATAGAGACACTGTTCTCAAAATTAAAGTACAATATTCATCACAAATAATTAAAAATTGAGAAATTATTTTTCCATGTCCACAGGTTCCACATTATTTAGCTCTAACGGTAAAACCTTTCAATCACAATTATCTTATCATTTATTACAGATTTGCATGGTACATTTAGACAGTGTTTGTTTTTATTCAAATCAACTTATTTGTGAGTGAAAGTTCAATTCCAACAGGTTCATGGATCTTTTAGACCAGTGGTCTTCACCAAGTACCACCTAAGAAAAAATTTGGAGCTCCAAGTACCACCAACATTAAAATACACATAGTTTAGCCCCAGCGTATAGGACCTATTGTTCAGCTATAATTAAGTGCAGTACATTATTATATTTTATAATATTTATATTTATAATATTTATCAAAGCATCCCTTTCTCTTGTCATCTTTCTCTTTTACATATTTCTTCTGCTCTGTAGAAAAAAAAATCTGCTAGTAAGAAAGTAATGTTGAGGTACTGTTATGGGTAAAAAAATAGATTTTTTTAATAAAACAACTAGGTGCTGCATTCATTGTTTTTTCAAAATTTGATGTTAACACAGACTTGTTGGTATTATTTTATAATCTTTTTTTCTTTCATATTTTTTGTTCACGCTTTTTGAAGTGTGTTATCAGTCAGTAAAAATCATTAATACTATGATTTTAGTCAGGCTTTATCTGCACGAGTGCTGTTATTAGTGAGCGCCTGAACCGGTTGAAACTAGAATCTGATTTGGCATTGAGAAGACTCACGCGATGTGAAGCTTCTTGTTTCGTTTAATTTCCTCATCAGGGTGTCCAAGTACCACCAGTGGTACGCGTACCACCATTTGAGAACCACTGTTTTAGACCATTTAACATGAATTATAAAATTTTGTGCACAGGCCTATTGGACTCTGTTACCCAGCTGTAAAGTTGCAACGTTAGCGAAAGATAAAGTGTAAAATCTTCAAAATCACTGGAATCTTTAATAGATATAAAAAGCCTTCTCAGCTAATAATTTTTGGGATAGAACAATACACTGAAACTTACAAATTAAACACTTATAATTACAAAATAAAAGTTAAGTGAAAGATATGGAATTTGTGCTCTGCTTTTAACCCATCCCAGTGTTCACACACAGCAGTGAACAAACACACCGTGAACACACACCCGGAGCAGTGGGCAGCCATGACTGCGGCATCCGGAGAGCTGGTGCCTTTACTCAAGGGCTCCACAGCTGTAGTTGTTGAAGATGGAGAGGAAGTGTTTCCTAAATCACCACCTTTAACTAGGTGGATCTGGGGTTCGAACTGGCAACGATCTCCTTATTCACCAGACCACAACTGCCAACAAATAATACATAATACAGCAAACAATTAGTTAAAGTAAACAACAGAAAAAGAAAAAAAAATCAGCACTGCATCTACTCAAAATACATCCAAAACACAAAACACTTCCAAAAACACAAAAGACCCAGGACACAATGTTTCGAGGGAACTCTTAACGGTGATGAATCCTCCGTCACAGAAAAACGATACAAAACACAACCCACAGGAAGCCTAGAGCTATTTATGATGACAAACAGGATTATCATGCATTACTGGGAGCGCATGCATATGATCGATAGACTGCAGTGCTTCTTTTCTCTGTCATGCGGCCATCAGGTATCGGAGCTCTGTTTGGCAGCATGTCCTCAGAAACGGGGCTGGTTGCTATGGCGCTGTGATGAGAGATGGGACTCGAGCATGCGCGTGAGTCGATGCATGCGTATGTGTGCAATCGCATGTGTACAGAAGGGACAAAAGCTAGACAAGGATAATTATGCCATGACTCACAGCTCCGTTAGCTCACTTGCACACTCACAAACAAAAGCTTGCAGCTTGTTCCTCTGATGGCATGTCTTGTTGTTTTTGTCCACTGGTTTATTACAATTTTCCTCAGGATACACGGTCAACATACTGCCAATTGGTTTATTGGTTTCATTCCTCTATAATCATGTTTAACTCTCTAAAGCAGCGGCATGGAAATAACTAATGTTTTTTTTCTCATAATTTCATAAACAAAAGAAATACGTAGAGAGTGTTAAGAACAAGAAATGTACTTTCATCATTATTCTTGTATGGAATATAATGCACATTTGTGTTTACTTCTGTATTGAATAAAGCAGTCGTATTTACCTATTATTATGTATTATATAATATATACAATTATGTAATTTATATATTTAAGAAAATGTACTATTAACAGTAAATTAATTAATCATACAGTTGACATGGCAGAGTAAAGAAATATCCAAACTGAAAAAGTTAGGCTAATCTAAGGTGTTGGGAATATTTAAGCAGTTGACTGAGGACTTAACAAAATGACTAGAAGATTAAAGTCCCATAGATTTTATTTCTTTTGAAATTCATTTTGTGTTGATTTATTCTATTCTTTGACCGAGTGCCAATTTGAGTGCATATTTCTAGATTTTTTTCAACTGTTGCAAATTTTTCAGCCATAATCTGCTTACTCATAGGTTTCATTGTTTCTCATAATAAGCTTATCAGATGCTGTGCTGTGTTCAGGCACAGACTTTTATTCACATGTCTCACAATTTCATGTAAAGTAAAGGAATTCGTTGGAAATGTATGCATCCACATTTGAATATTCTTAGCATTAGTTTAAAATGTAGATTTCTGTAGTTGTGGCAGTGTTAGAATAAAAGAAGTATTCTTTAACGCAACTGGTGAGTTAAAAGTTTAACCTTTTTTCAAGTATATTGCAATCAAATTTTCAGAATTAATACAATTCTGAAAGTTTATCAGAAACAACAAATGTTCGGGTTGTGACACATTTCCTGTCTGGTGTTTATAATTTTTTTCTCACATTGCTACAAACAAACCACTTGAGAGATTTGAATTCTGACTTTACTTCATGCTGAGTTATTTTGGAGAAAGCAATGTACTGTGAGAAATCAAAGACATACTCCTCTTTTGAACACAGAAAATGTTCATATTAAGTAATAATTCTTATAATTATGATATTGGAACACATTAACAAATGCAACCAACACTGGTAAACCGCTTTTGTGCATTTTATGTAATTGAATAAAGCACTAATTTATAACAATATTCTCCAAAACAGAAAACTGATTTCTTTATGGGAACACATGGGCTTTGTGATCAAGAACAACACCTCAGCAAATACAAGTACTAACTAATATATTATAATCACATATACTTATAAATAAAGAAATAATTGTTGTGTTTTTTGACAGATAATATTTAATACTTTCAAACAAAACACTGTAGTACACTCGAGATTGCATGAGCTGGACTTATAGCATGGTTTATAGTATGAAATAATAGGCCTATAAGGTGATTTGATTTCTAGAGTAATTATAGTACGTGTTGAATAATAGATTGTGAAGTATAGAACTGTGAAGTATATGCAAACTATCAATGGGGTGTGTTATTACTTTGGAGAATACAGACACACAGACGGTCAATGTAAAAACAATATTAGGAACATAACACATTTTAGTGCTTTGTACAGCTTTCCTCGAAACTTTGTTTGTCGGAGTGTGTGAAGGCTTTCGAACATGGACTTTTTTGTCTTGGGAAAATAAATCCTAAAGAAGAAAAGAACGCCCCAGCACTGCTAACTGCCTCGGGCCCTTATAAAAATGTGCTTCTATTCAAATGGCTTTGGAAAAATCAGTAATACAGTCCTTCAAGGTTTAGCTTCCTAGTTGACCGTGACAGAGTCTGTTTCATAGACATTTCATATCTCGTGTGTATAAAATATTCAAAATGATGCAGTGCAGCATTTCAAAATATGAGTTTTAATATCAAAATAATCCAAATGTTTTTGTACCTGCGGGATTAATCCTGTATTTGTTCTTTATTGCAGTGAGATAGAATGTTTCCTGTTACATTAAATACAGAGAAACACTTTGATTGGCTATGATTTATTGCAATAACATTTCCCCCGCGTGCGACCAAAACTCTTTTTGAGAACACAGAATAAGGTCGTTTATATGTGGATTGATTTCTTTATAGTAACAACCATCATTCTTGCAGTAAACGGCCATTAAATCTGTTTAAAGCTGTATCACAAATCCATTTAAGCCCATGAGGAGATTCAGCGAGTCAGAGTAAGCAACCGCAGACACCTCAGAGGAGCTGTCTCAGAGCAAGAGAACGATATCCCAGAAGATAAACGGGTCCAGTTGGATTCTGTAAGTGAAGCCTTTATAGAAGCAATCAATACAGCAGCTGAGCTTAGCAGCAGCAGTTGTTTGTGATCACACCCTTGCTCACCTATACACACACACACACACACGATCAGATCGGTTAGGTGTCGACGGCTGATTTTATCAGTCTCCTCACGCCATTCAAACCTCGAACACATTCTTTCTAGCACTCAACACAAATGCACAACCATACAGACTGTTTCAATGAATGGAGTGAGCTGCAGTTCTTTAAAATCATTTGATAAATGATAGAGATGGTTTAATGATCATTTGCATTAGTAACTATCAACGTTCCCCAAAACTACTCTGTTTTTAAAAAGTAATGCGGGGTTTATGAAGTGGCCACTTAGTGTTGTTAATGAAATTCCTAGGTCTAGATAGTTTGAATTCTCTTGTTTGCTGACTGTGACTAACTTACACCTTTCTAACAGGTGCTGGGGAGTCTGGGAAGAGTACAATAGTCAAACAGATGAAGTAAGTGTTTGCTTTTTATCTTACTGAGTAATCAAACATCAGATTTGTGGAGATAATCATTTTATTTTGTTTAGAATTATTCATGAGGCGGGCTACTCGGAGGAGGAGTGCAAGCAGTACAAAGCCGTTGTCTACAGCAACACCATCCAGTCCATCATCGCCATCATTCGTGCCATGGGGCGACTCAAGATTGATTTCGGAGATGCTGCACGAGCGGTGAGTCACTCAGTTGTTGATCTTGTATGCTTCGTGACGCTTGCAGAGAAGTGTACATTCTGGGTGTCGTTTCTTATAGTTTATGACAGCAAAATATTTCAAGTGCCATTCGTGGGTATATCAGGACTTGCTTTAGGCTAGAAAGAAAGCAAACGTGCTATAGTTTTGAAATTGTATGAGAAGCATTGAACTGCTGTCTTAAAAATGAATGAGAAGAGGATGAACATTTTAAGCTAAAGTGAGGAAAGAATGGGATGACCTGCAATCTCATGCAATATTGTTTAGTTTGTTGCTGACTTGCAGTTTATATTCTCTTAGAGCAGCAAAGTACAGGATTTACTTAATTTTGGAGCTCATTTGTGCGGTGCAGAAGAATTCACAATTATGGAAGCAAAATAAGAAGTTAAAAACACAATTCCAAATCGAAAAACAAAATAACAATTTAGAAAACACTCCAGAAATTACGAAAAGACACGAACAATTCAGAAAACACAACAACACAATTCAAAACAAATGAACAGTTCAGAAAACAAAACAAAAAATTAGAAAACAAATGAACAATTTAGAAAACGATATGTTGACCAACCGGAAAGGGAACCATTTGAGATCTGACAACTTGAAGCTGATTGGAGAAGACTTCCGTCAATCATTACAAGTGCGCCATACAAACCTTTCTGTAGTTTTTACAAAAAAAGTGTATAAGTAATTATCAATATTTGGAGGAAAGACATTCTTAAGCTGCCTATACACCAAGCGCTGATGATCCTGCAAGAACGTCTGATTTCTATTTAAAGTCTATGTAAAAAAGCGATAATGCACTCAACACAGTGCGAGGCCTGTGAATGCTGCAGAGATGCGGTAAACTAGACAGATCACCCGAGGGAATCAATGTCTTTATGCGAGTGGGTTTGAAAGCGTTCAGATAGGTATGGGAGATGCAATCCATTCGCTTGTTTGTTGCTTGGAGTGAACACTTTATACAGTGATTGTAAACATGTCAGCACTCCATGGAATAAAGCGTTTGAAGGAAGGATGTTTTTAGCAATTTAGTAAAGCTAAAGATGCCCAAAACAGATGTTTTTACTTTTTAAAGCAATTTATATGTTGTGTCTCTCTCCCGACATGTTTTAGGATGATGCCAGACAGTTGTTTGTGCTGGCAGGCAGTGCTGAGGAGGGCTTCATGACTGCAGAGCTAGCTGGAGTGATCAAGCGCCTATGGAAGGATGGAGGAGTGCAGGCGTGCTTCAGTCGCTCCAGAGAATACCAGCTCAACGACTCTGCTGCTTAGTAAGTGACCTTTGACCTCATTTGTCTTCTTTATCTCCAAACAATGCTCTCTCTGGGATTGACTCTACACTTGTTTCAAACCTTATGACTTTCTTTCGTCTGTCGAACACTAAATAAATATTTTAAATAAAGTCAAACAGGGTCACTTAGAGACTGGTGAACAATAAAAAGAATTCTATGGTCATAAGCCACTCATCTTTTTACAAAGTGTGTTAGACTTCAATAGAAGATAAAATGGTTTGGATTCATCTAATAGGAGATTAATGATTGGTAAATTTAATTTAAAGTAGCTTAAAATAACGCAGCAATAACACATGACATTTCAGAACTACTGAATTTGATTTGCTATGCTCAATGGGAATCAGACTAATTTGCATCAACAACACAAAAAACTAAAATATTTTTAAGCAGAGAAAATTAAAAAAAAAAAAGGAAAATTACTTTTACTTACTAGAGTTCATTAGAGTCATACTTCACAGACTCACATCTGTACCACAGCTGTTTTAGTGCTTGTTGTTCAGCGTTGGTTTCTAATGAGCCTTCTAAAATTTGGTGATAAAGCGCTTGAGTGCTCTCACTATTCTAGTTTAGTTTGTTTAGTCTGGTCTAAGAGGAGCAACCAATATATTCCAAGATTTGTTTTAGGCCC
Organism: Danionella dracula; assembly: GCA_900490495.1. Lineage (NCBI taxonomy): Eukaryota > Metazoa > Chordata > Actinopteri > Cypriniformes > Danionidae > Danionella > Danionella dracula. The sequence goes on from UELW01000962.1 coordinate 77,441, forward strand.
TTCTTACACCCAAATGAAAAGCTCTACTTCACACTAGTCAACAAGAGCGACACCAGAAACCTAAAAAACAAACTAATTAAATGTTGATTTACGGCAAAAAAAGTATTTTACTATTTTTTGTTGAAGAGCTGTATATAATCTAATTGAGTTGACATTCTCAATAACTGTAGTTGACCGGATTAATAATGACCTTCCTTCAACGATTCACATGTTTATTTACAAGAAAAAATGCACAAACAAATACAAACTCAAATAGTACTTTAGTAAAACATTAATTACTGATGGTTCATTGATGGTTCACAATAAGTCACAGGAAATGAGAACTACTCAGATAGCTAAGTATTTCATATTGTATAGTGAATATATATATAGAGTTTTTCTTTTTTAAAGTGAAGTGAGTAAACTATAATAAGTAATAACTATAAAATAGATTTTTGAATCAAGTGTACCTGATTGCGAAATGCAGTGATGTGGTAGGCGTGGATCCAATCCAAACCCACCCTCTTTGAGATTACTGAATAACCGTGCCCGCCCTCTTTGAGATTATTGGTCAACTAACTCTTCTGGGTAACGTTGGCTCGAACTACGGCTTGAATAATAAAACATTTCAAAATCAAAACATATTGACGTGTTTTTTGTTAAATGAGCAATACAGCAAATAACAGGAACTAAATCAAATCATCGAGAGAATGATTATTGTGATAATTATCAATGTCCAATTATCGCCAGCCCTAACTCATACTCATAAAAAAAATGATACCACAGACCGATACCACTTGCAAACACACATATGGCAGGCTGAAAACTTTGCTCCCCAAAAATATCAAGAGGAAACCATCTGATACACAAGGAAGCAAGGAGAATTTGCCACTACTTACACAGTTAACACTCTGCAACCAACCCTGTTTTTTTCAGTTATTTGACTAAGCTTTTGGTTTGGTTGTGAAATTTACTTGAGCAAATTCATTGTGATAATCAGAGAAAATAGTTTGAGTTATAGTGTCTCTTACTGTCATTATATAGAGAGAAAAAAAACAGGCATCTTCAAAAAATCGTCTCTGTGTCTTAAAAAGTGCTATCAGTGCAAGCAACCCTAATTTTAAGTTTGATCTTATCAAGTCAAAAATTTCTCTCTACATGAGTCAGTTCAACCACGATGTAATGCCTCCCTAATGCTATTATTTATCTTTCTCTATCTGTCTACTCCACGTACCATCCTCCCTTCCTCTCTCTCAGCCTGTTCACCTTTTTAGTGCTCTGTAGCGTTCATTCCCCTGTCTGTTTTCTGTTCACTGAACATCAGCTGTGCCAAAACGGCATGCTCAAACAGCTTCATGTGCTACGCAGATCTACTCATCTTGCTGAGTTTGAGCATGTCAATATTTGCCCCGGGTAGCTCTCTGCTAACTGTGCCACTAGCACATGCTCTCAGCCTAAGACTAGCCGCACACTGCACAACTATGAACAGGAGCCAGACACACAAATAAAAATATGTCACATTTTACAGTTGAAGAATGCAAATATGTGTGGGCACATGTCGAGGTTTCACGTTGCATAAAAGGGCTACTCAAGATAAAGATGCCAATTACAGATAACTGTCGTTTGGTGTACACAGAAATTCCTGTTTGACTTCATTTAATACGTGATCCTAGAACAGTGTGTACATCTGTTCCAACATGTTTTCTTTAACATTGTGCAACAAAAGCAGCTGCCTTTAGCCAAACCAACACATTTCAACAAAACCTAGTGAATCAACTGTTGTTACTAACAGTTTAGTGCTACAAATAGATGTGCATTTAATAGCATTGCTTGGGAGTCAATGACTCGCACTTTTAGGCACTGCTGTGTGATTCAAATCCATTTATTATTTTACTATTAAATGTGTATACTGTGATTTAGCTTTTAGCTGAAGCTATTCTATGTTCTGGCAGACTGTTACCCAGCTAACAAATTCATGTCACAAGAATGTTGTGGAAACGTTACCGCTAACGTTGCATAAATGTTAGTTTTTTTAACGTTCCGTGAACATTCTCTCAAGGTTATTCAAATGTTTTAGAACATTCGTCATTCACAAAAATAATTTTAGGAATGTTCTGAGAATGTTGTTTAGATAACGGTTTTAGTTTATTGTTATTAGAATGTTACTAGAATGTTCTATTGGAAACGGTATGAGCTAATGTTAAACAACCTTTAAAAAACGTTAATGATTGTTACGAGAATGTTCTCTGTTAGCTGGGTACCAAAAATGTGAAGGAAGATGTTTCCAGAGTCTTCACTTGCGGAGTATGCTAAATGATACATTACACGTTACAAGGATTCTTTCAAAATAATAAAAGCACAAACTGCATGAGATTAATTGTATCATGCAATCTCATTTCACTCAAAAGATTAAGAGCTAAAGTCAGTGACTAACTAAACTAATAACCTAAAGAGGAACTGACTGCAGACCGTGGGTGATTGGATCTCCACATCTGAACAGGAAATTTGTCACCTACGCTTGTGCAACGTCCGCTATGTTGATGCAAGCAAAACTGCAGTTAGCGACTGGTGCTCCACTTAAATACAGAACAACACCCCCTGCGCTAACATCACACTCACTTGTTGAAACAGGCAAAATTACCTTAAAGCACATACTCGGGAGCTTCCTTTTAGTGGATGACTATGAGAAAACTTTCCATTAGTGAGGAGTTTAATAATACACATTAAAGCACATCATACAAAGATACGTCTACTCAAAGTTTTGTTTTTAAGCATTTGAAGAACATCTTCATTTGATAACATCAAGTTGGTGCAAAGGTATTCATAAAGGTTTGACTTTCAGGTGTTTGCAAGGATATTCAATAAATATAAAAAACAAGATATTAACCTTTTGGTAAGTTTTTTTGTTAGAAAAACAGCTTTGGGACAGACATGTGCTTAATAAATACAGGGACTGCTTTTATTTCCTAGGCTACCGTCAATAGAGTTCAGAAGTATACAGTTCGTCCATTCAGAATAGAGAAGCTCCTCTTGCACAAGGGCTGCAGTAGACCCCTCTAAATAATCCAGTGAATAATCAAGCTCAATGTACAAGCAAGCAACGTATTTCTGGCACTGGTTTGGGTTACATCAAAATATGATGGTAAAGTTTAACTCAGCAAAGTCAACTGCTGCCCATAAATTAAATGAAGAAATAGTTGAGCAAATATGAGCAATGTTTGGAGCATCTAAACTCAGTCTTTTCGGTTCCGAAAAAAAAAGATGTTTTCTGTCTCTATTGAGTTTTTCAACTATTTAGAAAACCACTTGATGAGTAGGAACGGTTGCCTTGGGAACTTCAGGATCACAACTTTTCTGTGTGTGAGTTAGAGCCCTCATTTGTATATTCATGCATATGTAATGCATTTGAGCTTTTGTTTCCGCTGTAACCAGGCATTACCCAGTCAGGGCATACGTCATTTGCAGTGGGCAGACATTACAGCTCATTGTTTAGCAGGAAACAGCCCTGCTGACTTGTGCAATGGTGGAAGCAAAGTTTCAATGCATAAAAATCTGTTTTGGCATAAGAAGATTAGTAACTTTAAATCCTCATCCCCGTGTTAGCCCTGTCTCCTTTAGGTGACTCTAAACCCTGGCTGTATTAACCTTTTCACTTCTGTTATTTTTGTAGCTACCTGAATGATCTGGACAGGATATCACAAGCCACTTATATTCCCACCCAACAAGATGTCTTGAGGACCAGAGTCAAAACCACAGGCATCGTGGAGACACATTTTACTTTCAAAGACCTTCACTTCAAGTAAGCACAGCTTCAAAACTTACACCCGCTATTTCTATAAAAAAAGTTTTCATACCCTTATCACAATCCCTCTGATCGGTTTGACATTTACAATTTAGAGAGACAAAGTCTCATTTGGTAAAACCTATTATAAATATAAATAATAAAAGTGAAATGTGAAATTGCAGAACGAGTTTAATTCATAGAAAGAATTCATTTAAATATATATTTTCAATTGAGCATTTAGCAGACGCTTTCATCCAACAATGGAAAAAACAAAAGCAATTTGTTAAAAGGAATAGTTAATCTCGTGTGTCTCACTAGGGCTTTAAGTGCTGTTAAAAATAACAATATTTAAGCAATTTTTAATATTCTTTGAGTTGTTTGAAAGAGTTTCAGAGTGACATGCCCCCTTACCTTTTTTCACTTTTGCTCCAGTTTTACTGATTCAAACTACTTACGATATCTGTCTTCTTATGTACCATTAGTTGTGGGTATATTATTATAAATAATAAACACACACAAAAAAAATCCACTGAAATGTTAGTACACAAAGCCCAGGACTGTCCCGTAAATTATGTTTTAGAGTGTCCAGACAATCTGACTGGGAGAAGCTACAAAAGGGATGAGGTGATAAACCCATGACATGTCTTTTGCACGTTGTGAAGTAAGCCTTGTGGATAACCTTGAAATGAATGATGACAAATTGCTGATTAGAGTTTGTAGATAAATGAAATGGATTTTAATTATACGGCTTCCCAATCTGTTGCACATTCAGAGGTCAAGTTTAGAAATTTGTTCATAGGTTATTTCTGATTTTTATTTTAAATCATTTTAGCATTTATTTGCCTACTATTTATTTAAAAGACACAAACACATCCTTAAATAAAAAAAAACTAAGATTTTTTTTTAAAAGAAACAGACTAAAAATATATATACATATACATATTAAGTTTATTGGCTGAATACATATTTTCATTAAGTTTATTGGCTGTGATGTAAGTGTCTATATATATACACTAATAACTCTGTGGAAGCTATTGAATTTTGATGTAAACTCTGAATCATGAGATTAACACGCAGACAGTGTGTGACTTCTGTCTTGTGCAAGAGGGATAAAAAAAGGAACAGAGGAGGACAAAGAGAGAAGTGTCAGTTTTGAACTGTTTTGCTCCCTGATTCAGGCAGGAAAAGGAAGTACAACTGATCCGTTTCTCTGCCCATATTTAGCAGAAAACTTTTCAAGGCAGACATTTTATGTTAAACACAAAGTCTCCTGATGATGTCACAACACATAGGCATTTCACAGAGCCCTTTCTATTTCGTGGAACAAGCTATGGGTAGATGTAATGTAATTTAAGATAAATACGCATGAAATGAAAAATACTGAGCATAGTTACCCTGGGGAAAGGACCTTGGGGAACAAAACACCTGCTCCTGTCACAACACTTAACTTCACAATCTTTCAAGCATACGAGTACAACATTAAACATGTCAAATCTGGAAAAAAATGTTATGTACTTACTTAAAGCTCTTAAAGCTCACGTATTTGCTCTACTTGGACTCTTTTAGGGACTGCATTATTTAAGTTGTACAGTTTTTTTTACACCAACCGCCATTTGTGAAGCTAAATAGACTGAAACTGAGAAACAGAAGAAGAGAGATGAGGGCGGCGGCTTCATTAAAAAAAACTTCAGATCGTGGCGTGTAAAGGGATTACAGTCTCCTTTTCTTCTATATTTTAACATTAAAAGAAAAACATGAGCTTCACATTGGCATTCGCCTGTTTTCATTTATATTATTACCTTAACATTACATTAAAGAGTTTGTTGTGAAGTAAGACTTCGTTAGCTTTGTTCTACAGCGAGTGCTTACTTTGGGAAGGGTGTGGCCAGGCCGAAGTAATGTTAAATGCTCCGTCTGCAGCGCAAATATCAATAATAATTTTAATATGTTCATGTTGGTAAAGGCAGTGTTGTTTCATATGAGGGTTTCTCCTCTAACTTGTGCTCCAGAACAGCACATTCCACTGATAACGTTTTGTGGACAGTAAAGCATCTTTGATGTAATAATAATCAAAGTTTCAGCGCCTTCTATCATTGAACGCCTACGGGCGAGTGACGGGCGAAAAAAAAGAATCGGGAAGTGGCGAGTAACGTCACATGTTTTGTCCGATTACTCGATTAAATTTACCTGAATACTTAAATATTCGATAGCTACAGCCCTACTGAACTCAAACACTCAAACTCTTCATTCTATAGCGGGCAGTTTGATTTGGACTTTAAAACCTTTGACTTTGTTGTTTTATGTTTTGTTGGTTGTACTCTATTTATTGGTTGTCATTTCTCTCATCATGATATATGAAAACCGGGCCAGATAGAATTCATTTAGCAACTCCTTAAACTCTGGTTGTGTCACATAAAGGCGGAGTTTAGTACAAACTATCATTTGGGAATCGCGACCAAATCTGGTAAAACTCAATTCATAAGATTACGAAAACTTTAATAAAATCAAATTTAAGAAAGCAAAAGCTTCTTTTTTGAATTTGCATGTGTGTCAACCTGTTGCTGGAGACCTTCAAAATCAAATAAGTAACTTTTCAAAATCACAATGGGCCAATATTATATGGGGGCAACTATTGTATTAGTGTGATTTTTTATTATTTATATTAGTGTGACAGCTCTCGGGACTGTTCCCCTGAAACTTCCTCTGAACATACATGCAGAAATTGATTCTGTTGCCCACTCGTTGGATATTTTATATAAACTATATTGTCAAAAGTATTAAATCATCACATATGAACTTCAGTGACATCCCAAATCTAATCATAGCGTACAATATGACGTTGGTCCACCCTTTGCAGCTATACCGGCTTTAACTCTACTGAGAAGACTCTACAAAGGGTTAGGGGTTGTTTTTGATACATGTGATGTTGAATAAGAAGGCATATTTTTAAACCTTTTTAATGCAATCTTTCAGGATGTTTGATGTGGGAGGTCAAAGGTCAGAGAGAAAGAAATGGATCCACTGTTTCGAAGGTGTGACTGCCATCATCTTCTGTGTTGCCCTGAGTGACTACGACCTGGTGCTGGCAGAAGATGAAGAGATGGTAAGAGGGTATATTATGGTGGCATTAATAGCTTTTAATAACAGAGCATGATGGATTTGATATATTTTTTTATTTATTTAATCTTTTTCCATATTAAACTTCATATGTAACTTGGATATTTGATTGCAATAAAAAGCAACAACATTTATTTCAACCTGACTTTCCAATGAACTTTTTTATTAAATATATTGAAAGTAAATTAACATTTATGTATACAGCACATGTGAAGGTGGCTTTCCAAAATGGTAGGTAAGCACCAGAAAGTTTAAAAATACTGAGAATTTTTAATTATAAATAGCCATGAAATAAATTAAATAGTTCTTTGAGCAAATTCACCATGCTCTTATCAGCTTCAATAAAACAAATTATATTAGACCTATTTATAAAATATTTTTTATTTATACTTTCATTTAATTTAAAGTGAACTGTTAAAAAAAAAGCTCAAATTAAAGGTGCAAGCAGCGATGGAAGGGCTCTCGTGCCTTTGGTGATTTCACTCTGGCGGCCAATTCGTAGGGATAACCATCTCCTTTTGACAAATTTAGAAAAAAACTAGGTGGTGCTATGACTTGTTGTGTGCATTGTAATTTGAATGTTTTCACACTTAGACTCTCAAGAGAATCAGAAAATCTGGGACAGATCAGACATTGTTTGGCTGTGCTTTAACAAGTTCCTGTTTCAAGTCCAAAGTTGAACATTCACTGGACTTCATGGCCACACCCTTTGCCACATCCAAAAGCCTATATTTTGGGTAAAAGTTTATTTTGTAAAATACCTGATTTGCTGTCCAGTTCGAAACTTGATCTTGACTTTTTTGTAGATCTTGGTGTTCTTACACATGTGTGACAAATTTTTTTCATGTATGTAATACACTGCCCAAAATAGAAGCGTAAAAAAACACGTTTTAAATGCTCGCTACTAGGTGGTGTTATGGCTGATAATGTTTGTGGTCATATGAACGTATTCAGGCTTGGACTATGAAATGTGATTAGTTTGAGCCCGATTGGACATTCTATGCTGAGTTATAGCAACTTCCTGTTTCAAATTGAAAAATGGAAATTCGACGGCCACCGTCGAAGCATTAGCACAAACTTTCTAATGAAATAACAGACTTCCTGTTGATTTCAGAAACAGGGTTTATATTAGTAAAAGGTGCATCTTGGTACTTTACATATGTGTATTAAGTTTCATTCACCTATGACAAACTGGCTGTGTACCAGCTAATAAAACTCGTTAGGTGGCACAATATCAGACCAAAATTTTTGAACCTATATCAGACTAAATTTTTCACCGGTTCTAATGCTTGTGCAGAAAATCTGTGACTTTTCATTCATGTTTAGGCACTGAACAGTGCAAGAAAAGACGGTAAAGAGTAAAAAAAATTTAAATAATTAAAATAATAAAAAATGTTTTTATCATATTTTGAGCAATTATGATTGCTGGTGCTCGAGCCCTAATAAACTTAAAATTCAACACAAATACCACACAACCTAAAATGCTACCAGTAAAAATGGTCTTCAGTTAAACATAAAAAGTGTGTGATACAGCAAGTCTTGAGGGATAAAACGTCTGAAATAAACAGCCCTTTTCTCTTCGTAAAACAGTCACAGATGCATATTTATAAGTGTCTTATATGATATATGTTAGAATATAAATAGGCTGAATGGAAGGTAAATGAAGCTTGATGAGAAGCCAGTTCTTGCATGTATCATAAAACCCATGCCAATTGAATACTGATTGCTACTGAGTCATAAATTATTGCTGGTTTGCAACAAATATTGACTGATTTAATGGTTACCGGCCGAAGGTAAATTATCTCCTCCCTCAATCCATTCATAATTTTATGATTCTGAGCTGAACTGAACATGAATCAACACTTGTAAACGAATGTATATAATAACACATGCCTCGCTCTCAACAGATACGTTTATTGTTATGGTATTATAACAACATTTATATATCAACATCTCCTCTCTCTCTCTAGCTCTATCCTCTCTCTCTCTCTCTCTGTTTAGAACCGAATGCATGAGAGCATGAAGCTGTTTGACAGTATCTGCAACAACAAATGGTTTACGGACACCTCCATCATCCTCTTCCTCAACAAGAAGGATCTATTTGAGGAGAAG